>JAJPUD010000065.1:1115344-1135526 GCA_023553655.1 Myrmecobius fasciatus
GAAACTTGTGATTGGTTAGCTTTCCTGGGCCCATCTTGGAGAAACCTTGAAATGAACCCCTTCCTGAGACTCCCCTAAATTTGTATTTGCCTAAACAAAGATTCTTAGACAAACTTTATGAAGAACAGATAAAATAGTGCAAATTCAGATAAGAAAAAAGTTTATGCACAAAACCCTATGCTGAAAGACATATAGAATTTGAGAAATACACCTTGGCTCCATGAAGTTTGCTTTCTATAGTTTGAGACAACAAAGATGACTTTAATTATAATAATATTTAATAAGTACATTAGAAAGATGCCAAAACAGGTGAGGCCCTAGTGGGATTAAAAAAAAAAAAAAAAGGTAGACGACAAGCTTAGCCAACAGCTGCCAATAGGACTTAATGGAGCAGGTTAAGAAAGTGTATGGCTTTAAGGTTCTAACAACCTACTAATAAGTGAGAAAATTGTTAAAGGGCACATAATTTGGCATGACAATGATTGTAATCCAAGAAAGACAATGTCATCAAGTCAGTTGAGAACTAGGCTCCAGATGGAGAAATGGCATGGTAGTGAAAAATAATACCCAGAGTTTTTTTGTTTTTGTTTTGCTTTAAAAAAAAAAAAAAAAGTTAGACTTCATGTTAACTGATATTTCAGCTTCCTACCCTGCTAAATTTTCCTAAAGCTGAAAGTTAAAAAAAAAAAAAGTGACTTAATTGGAATGTGACCTCCTTTCTTGTTCTCATCCCTGTTAGAAGTGCTGTTGTTGATGCTCAATCTTTTATTCTTTTTAGTTATGTCCAACTTGTTGTGATCTCACTTGGAGTTTTCTTGACAAAGATACTGAAATGGTCTTCCATTTCCTTCTTCAGCTCATTTTACAGAGGAAACTGAGGCAAACAGGGTGAAGTGATTTTCCTAGAATCGAACAGTTAGTAAATGTCTGAAACCAGATTTAAACTCAGGAAGAAGAGTCGTCTGACTCCAGGTTTTCATTGTGCACTTAGCTGCACCTAGATGCTAATGAGTGCTAAAATGACAAAATGCGGGCAGCCACAGGAAGGGAAATCCATGAGATATTGGTAATACTAGATAGGGCCTAAATAATTTATTTTTGGATTATAAATTGATTTCAGATTCTCAATTCTTGAGAAGGAAGTATTTTTATATTTTTAAGTGTAATCAAATTTCACTAATTGATTATTGTGCACTTAAAACATTCTAGATTTTAAAATTAGGCATATATAACCTTCCTATTTAAGGATAAAGGTGAAAGTAGGTTATAAAAGAATAAGAATATTCATATTTGTTCTTGAGTAGCTCATATAGAAGAATTCTGTCCTGTGTACCAACTTTACCAAATTATCTGCTAAAAATAGAAGCTATGGAGCCTAGTGTTGTCCATTCCCTCTGATGCATCGTTTGGTGATAAGAAGTAGGTATCACTCAGCATCCTAATCTTGGACCTCCATTTTTACCCCATTCCTTGTTGAGCTGCTACACAAACAGCTTCTGTGGATTATATACTTCTCACCTTAAATCTAGCTGAGAATTAGCTTCCATGCATCTTCGATGTATCAGAGATGCTATATAATGTAGCTTCAGCCCTTAGATACTATCTAGGAGACTCACAAGCCAGAGAGCCATGGGATTCTTCTTTTTAGGCAGTCTCCTTCCTGTAATCGCAACCTGTGTTGTAGAGAAGAAAAAATGCTGTAAATTTGATTTCATATAGGTAATTTCATGAAATATATTGATTTGTATTTTACAAAGATTATCTGGATTTTGCTGTATTTCAGAACTAGTTAGACCTTTGGAAAATGCTCTTGTGCATGTGTACATTTATCATTGTAACTAACAAAGCTCATTATATTTTACCCTAGCAGCTCCCTCTTCATCAGAAGGTACCATCATCTTTCTGTTTACCCAGGTTCACAAATTTGGAGTTATATTCAGGTTCTCGTTTTCTCTCACTTCATGTGACTAATTTCTTTATTACATTTCTTCCCCCAACCCAGCTATCATCCTTGTTCAAGGAATCATTATGTCTCATCTGGACTACTGCAGTAACCATCTAATTGGTCTCCCTGATTCAGTCTGTCTCGTTCCATTATAAAGCATGGATCTGACCATGTCACTCCCCTATTCAAGCTCTAGTAGATCTCTTATACCTTGAAGAACAAGTATAAATTCCTCTGTTTAGTAGTCTTTCAACAGTCGAATATTCAAAAAGCATTCATTAATGTTTTCATTAATTAAGCTTCAATAATAACTAGATATTTTGCTAATCTCTGGAGGCACAAAGGAAATTTTTAAAAAATGACTATTTTTGGATCTTCACAAACTTGCTTCATCTTTTTCCAGGTTAATTACACATTCTTCCATCCATATTTCTACTTTCCCAACCATATTGGTTCTCTTGGCTTTTCCTCACACATAATTCTCTGTCTTTCAGCTTTCCACCTTGGTACTACTGACTGTCCCATGTCCTTAATTCATTCCCTTATTATCTTTGTCAGTGAAGGAGAAACCCTGGTCTTCAAAACAGTGCTCAAATATCACATTTTACAAGAAGGCCTTTTCTTCCAAGGGTGCTTTGTATCTGCTTTTTTGTTGTATATGTAATTATATATGTGTATGTTGTCCTTGTTCTTAGATTTTAGGCTTCTATAGGGTAGTAATGACTATTGATTGTTGATTATAAAATAAGTCAAAATTCCATGGTCTATTGATCAGTAATAACTATTCTTTCTTAAAAGATAACCCATTAGCCTTACTATGAGAATAGAAGAAAAGAATACCTCTATATTCAGGTACTCATAAAATTTTGAAGCATTTTCTCATAACTTTTTACATATCTTTTCTAAATTCATTTTGAATAGAGCCATTATAATTTTTTTGGCAAGTGTTATATATATTTTATTCAGTATTTGATATTTGAAAATTTGTGTTTTTCCAGAGAGTATTATTCAAGCTTTAAGTTACAATTTTTTAGCCCTTTAATAGTCTAACCTTATCCTTTGTTGAAACAGCATATTTAAAGGATTAGTCAACCTAAGTGATAGACAGGAAAAGGCTTGGTTTCTTTTGTTTTCCCCTTGCTTAAAGTAGTATTTTTAAAAAGAGAGAAAATAGTATAAATTTGTTTTTGTAATTTAAGTGCTTCATACAGCACACATCTAATTTATTTCTGTCAAACTTTTGAATTAGCTTTATAAAGATTATACAGATAGACCAGCATTGTCATAGTTAATAGAAACCTGTTCGGTGAGGTCTGTGGGCTTCAAGATCAGTAACAGTGCCATTGACAGTGAAATATGGCCTTATCAAAGGGAGAATTCATAAGAGGCTGCCCTGGGACACTACACCACTGTCCTTCTGTGTATCCTGACAATGTTATCTGTCCTCTCAG
The DNA here is from genome assembly GCA_023553655.1 of Myrmecobius fasciatus. Taxonomy (NCBI): domain Eukaryota; kingdom Metazoa; phylum Chordata; class Mammalia; order Dasyuromorphia; family Myrmecobiidae; genus Myrmecobius; species Myrmecobius fasciatus. Next base: position 1,118,741 of record JAJPUD010000065.1, read on the forward strand.
TACGGAGTATCAAATGTCTGTCATGAGTACAGAAATTAATTTAATGTCACCTGAAGACATGCAATTAATCTTTTAGAGGTTTTCATAATACCTTTACAGAAAGAGTTGCCAGTTTGGCGGATTTGGATTTTGGGGTTTAACAGAAGATAAGGAAAATTAATTTTTCATCAGGGTTAATACAAGCTAGCAGGGCCACAAAGGCTGAGAAAAATGGTTGGGGAATTTGTCAAGTGTTGTCACTCTAGAATAATGCTGCTTAACGTCTGATAGGTGTAATCAAGAGTTGAGATTTCTGTAGAGAAGGATTAATCAATTTGCTCACTACAGAATGCAAGTCAGTGATATCACTCCTTCATGGGGTTTAAGAATGAAAATAAGATTTGATCTGTCAAATTGTAAGAAGTGCTGACACTATCAATAGGCATTTTTATCTGTACATTTAAAGCATTTGTTATAAATAAATTTGTCCTGCTAATGTTGATGGCAAACAAACCATCTTTTTGTAAGATATAACTCTTAAAATACTATCAGCTTACTGAAGTCAGTTCCCCTTTTAAAAACAATAGCACTCCTCCTTCCCCCTCTCCACCCTCCAGTAAGATATATTGTTGCTTTCACAGTTCATTAAAGAGTCTTCATTTCTGGGGGGAAAAAATTTTTGGTTTAGTAGAAGGAAAGAAAAACTTTTCTTCCTCTTCCCAGAGAAAGAAGAAAACTGCTACTCTATGTATAGTCATAGAGCATTTTGCGAAATATAGTTTTTCTTGTGAGGATTGTGAACTTGAAGTATTTTTCACATTTATGTAGATTTTCCCCCCCTGTATTTAGAATGCAAAACAATGCTGCTTATTTTGAATGTAGATTGTAAATCACAAAAGATTAAAATATTTTGAGGTCTCTTTCAATATTTATTGGCTATTCTGTATTGACCTATAAGAAAACTTACTAACATATTTAAGGCATGTCTTAAACTATACTTAATCATTCACATTTTTAAATCTTGAGCAATTCAACTAGAAAATTATACTCTGTGCTCTTGATATATATCGTGGTGGTAAGTCTCAAAGTCTGAGACCCAAAATTAGGTCTTTCATTTAAAAGTTGATAGGAGGTTTTACTTTTGGACAACTTAATGTTGTATGAAAAACACAACTGATATTTTTTACTAATCTATAAAAAAAAAAAACTTGATTACCATTCACAATAAATTTAAAAGCATCACATAACAGCACAACCTTATTTGTTTAAAAGGGATGGTCTGGTTGATTTAATTTTAATGCGAATTTTCCTGTGACTACTTCCCTGTGTCTACTCTTTTGCTACCTCTTGAAGTAGATCCTCTAACATTCTTCCTTTTCATGGTCAAACTTTTAGAAAAAGTATATATGTCTTGCTCCCTCTTTCTTAACTAGCTCCCATAATTTCTTAATTCATTTTTTATAATAGCTTTCTATTTTTCCAAATTCATGCAAAGATGATTTTCACCATTCATTTTGCAAAACCTTGTGTTCCCAATTTTTGTTCCTTTCTTTCCTCCTTTCCTATCCCCTAGAAAGCAAGCAACCCACTATAGGTTATTAACTATTTGCACTTCTTCACTTTTAACATGGCTTCTGATTTGATTCTTGACTGAAACTGCCCTCTTTTCAAGGTCTCTTAAATTAAAGTTATTTTAATTGATAAATCCAATGTACTATTCTCATTTTTCAAAATTTTTCATCCCTTTGTAGGTTTTGACAAGGTTAACCAGCTTCCTTTCCTGGATACCCCTTTTTCCACTGATTTTTGATATGATCTTTTAACTATTTCTCCTCTTTGCCCATCTAGACTATTCTCATTCTTCCTTGTTCAGTCATCACCTATCCCCTGCTCTTCTAACCATGGTTAGATTCCTGGGCTTTGTTCTCTTTTCTCTCTTCTCTGACATTAGTGATCTCATCAGCTCTAATGGGTTCATTTATTTACTTAAATGACTTCCAGATCTATATGTCTGGTCCTTATCTCTCACCTAAAAACAGTGTCATGTTACCATTGCCTTTTAGAAAATTCTTAACTGACATCTTAGCCTCTGAAACACATACAAGTAGAAATTATATTTTCTATTTTTCCCCTAAATCAGCCAGGCAGAAAAATATTCCTGTTTGTGTTGATTTGATCATCATTTTTCCAGGCATCCATATTCAAAATCTTAGCATTATTCTTAATTCTTCCTTTTCTTTCTCTATATATAGTTGACATGCCTTATACCCTACTCTTTGTATACCACCCTTATTTGGACCTTTCTTTCTCACTTGGACTATTGCAAAAACCTCTCACCTATGACTTCGTGAAGCTCTAGCATGTACATTGGCCACGCCCTGGCAAACTGTCTTCACTGATGAACTAAACCAGGTTGAGGGTAACTGATACACCTCAAATCTGTTAGTGATATAGAGCAATATTTACTTTAAGCATTTCCCAGCAGAGTGGACAGACGAGAACAGTTTGAAAGTAGCTAAAGCATTGCTGTGGAGTTCTTAGAGCTTGTTCAGACATCCAAAACACTGAGGTCATCCATTTCATCACAGGCCATTATCATTCATCCTGACTTATGCCCTACCATTATACTTTGACTCAAGAAGAAAGAGTGAAGCTGATGACTTTATACATCTCTACCTTATCTAAAATCATTTCTCAAGCAAGTTATGAGATTTGTCTTCTTAAGAAATGAAAATCAACAATTTTGAAATCGCCTTCTAATTGGCCTCTTAGCCTAATGACATTTTCCTCTACAATCTATCATAACTATGAAATTAGTCTTTTTAAAGCTTAAGACCACATCTTTCCATTGCTTAATATTCTTCTCAATTTGGTCCTATCCTTTCTAGACTTATTTCATGTTAATAACCTTTTAGGCCCGCTTATGTTTCAACCAGACAGGGCCACCTTTTCCCTCAAACTCATTTTCCATATCTCTCCTTGCCTTTGCTCAGGTTTTTCCCTATGGTCAGATGTAATCTCTTCCTCTTCTACTAAGCTTCTTCAAGACTCAGCTCACGTGTCTGCCACCTTTCCTAGTCTCCCAACTTCTGAGTGTTGTTTCTCCTCAAATTACTTCATATTTATTTATCTTTGTATATATTTTATCTGTTTTAGTTTTGTGGCTGTGTTCACAATATGATTTTCTTCCTTTCTTTTTCCCTCTTTCTCTCCCTCCCTTCTTGCACAGTTTCTTTATGTGTATGTAGTAGACCTGTCATAAGTGTTTGTTGAATTAATTACTTTGGAATATAAATTCCATAATACCTGGCTTTTAGTGCTTTTACACATATGGGGTGTTCTGCAAACATGCTTTTGAATTGATTTGTTGTAAAGAAATGTTTGACATTAGGTTGTTTGTCTTTATATTTTGCTTCTTCTAAATGTGCATTGCAGAAAACTGCTTAATTCAGCTTTTCAGATATTGGTTTAATTCTGGTAATTACTTTTGTCTTAGCTATCCATCTCTGGATAGATTAATGTTTTTGGCCAGTATGTTTTCAAAGACCACAATTTTCTCTGAGAGAATGACTATTAAGTGTAACTTTTAATTATTATTCATGTTGGAATTAAATCACAATTAAAATTTAATTCCAAACTTTCCATGCGGGAGTTGTGCCATACACTTGTAATAAATTCTGGAATATATAATTTTTAAAAAGACTCTTAACTGTTCATAATTATGTTATTTTATCTAAAGAAATAGTAATTAGCAAGTTAGAATTTTTCCTCCAGGGCCTCTATATAAATCCCCAGTCTAATAAAAAATGATTAATGTTTTTATACTATATTTCATTCTGGTGAAAGAAAGAGAATTGGGCATTGATCCCCAAAACTTGAAGTATACCTTATGATGCAAAAGTAGAGGCAAATTAAAAAGTGAGTACTTTGGGGTTGTCAGAATTGCTAACCTCTGACCCAAATAAACAACTACACCAAATTCATGTCTAGCCTAAATATGAAGTTGAGCCTGCCAATTCTCTTTTTATTAAAAAGCCTTCTGCTAAAATTAATTGCTCTAATATTTTGTGATGATAGCATCATAGTAACTTAGCAAACAGTATTTACCTGAGGTTTTCCCTTCTGCTTATGTGTGTCATGTAGATCTATGTGAAGTGACTGCAGAAAAAAAGGCATTGATATGTCACTAAAAAAAAAATGCACCTATCAAATTTGTTATATATCATTCTCATAGTTATTTCTACATAGCGTGGTTTCCAGTACACATGCATGGAGTTGAATATACACCATTAATTCCCTTTATCTCTCTGATAGTGATAACTAAGTGTAATACTTTTGGACTAGAGTTGGGCCATTTTAGGTCTACAGTGCTACTCATATAATCTGTGTTTAGTAAATACTTTTTTGTAGTTGCAATCCCATAGTATCTTCAGCTTTGTTTTTGTCCATTTCACTTTGTCCTCTATGAAGATGTTATACCTCCTACCCTTACTAAAGAATTCATCATGAATTGGATGGCTGATTTGTAAGAGTAATACTTTGGTTACTAGTAGAATTTAACTTAATTCATTGATTCAGGAAGTTTGTTATTAGGATTGAATTGAGTAATGGAAGATTTTTGATAAATTAAAATTGGATGTCCATGTTAAAGATAGAAAATTTTTATATCTGAATAATCTGTGAGGATTATTTCCTGTAAACCAGGAAATCCTGGTTTACAGGAAATGTCTGGCCCATGGGTCATATAAGGTCTGCAAAATCATTTGGTCTGGCTTTGCCAAGGCAAGTGCAGGCAATAATGAACTGAAAACTAAGTACAACAACCTCCCACTACTTGAGTTTTTACATTAATAATTTTGTATGGACCCCAAATGATTATATTACATAATATTATATATATATATTATGTTATTATATAATATTATAAATATCCAAAGGGCCCTTCAAAAAGAAAAAAAAGGTTCCCCACTTCTGTTATAAACTCTTTTGTCTTCTTTATATATAGCACACCCCTTCTTCCCCCAAAAGGCCAGTTGCTTGGTCATCAGAACTAATAAACTTCAGGCCCAAATAACTTTCTACTTTTTGTGACCCTGGGCAAGTCATTTAACTACCTCCATTTCCTCATCTGTAAAATGAGGATAGTAATAGCACTTGCCTACCACGGTTATTACGAGGATTGAATGGGATAACATTTGTAAAGTGCTTTAGCACAGTGCCTGGCACAAAGTGAGTGCTATATTCTCATGCTATTTATTGCTCTGCTGTTGTTACGGCTACTACTGAGCTGGTCCAATTTTAAGTTGAGTTTCAGTACTTTGTTACTAGGATTCTGACTTTTTAAGAGGACAGTAGTTATTTTGACAATAAAATTCAGGTGGCCTGACTATTATCTCTATTTTTTGCCATTTAACTTTTCTTAAATTTACTTAGTTCAGTTTAACAAGCATTGAGTATCTACTATGTGTCAGGCTTTGTAAATTCAAAGGCAAAAAAAAAAAAAATTTAGCATCAAAGAGCTCGTGTCCCACTGGGAATAAATAATGTATGCACAGATATAGTAAGCACAAAATATATAGGGAAAAACTAACAACTGTGGAAATCAGGAGAGGTCTCTTCAAACTTTATTTGAGTCTTGAAAGCAGCCAGGGATTCTGTAAGGCACAAGTAGGAAGGAAAGTATTTCAAAGCTAGGCTGGGCCAGCTTATCCAGGGGCAGAAAGGAGACAAATGAACTGTTTTACACTAGGAATATCAAGTATATACCAGTTTGGCTAAGATGGAGAGTTCATTAAGGGAGAATAATGTGCAGTCAGGAAGCTAGGGACCTGGAGTCAGAAAGACAGGATCAGATACTACTGGCTGTTTGACTCTAGTCAAGTCACAAAACCCCATTTACCTTAGTTTCCTCATCTGTAAAATGAGCTGAAGAAAGAAATGGGCAATCATTTCATTATCTTTGCCAAGAAAACTCCAAATGGGGTTAGGAAGAGTTGGATACAACTGACAACAAAAACAATATGAAATTACTTTAGTGCTGATGTTGCCTTCCCCAAAAATGTGTTCTTATGCCACTGTCCAAGAAAGAGAGAATAATGATTTTACCTGACCGTCTATTCTTAATATAAGATAGTACAGTTGACTGCATCTGTATGAATGTGGTCTGAGTTTTCACCCACATGTGGTAGATCCTGCTGCTTTTGTCTCTAAAACTGTTCTGAGCCCTTGAGAGGTCTGCATTTTGGAAGAAGAGATGATAATCATCTTTAAACTTTTGCACCCTTCCTTTCAATTAAATGCATCTAATGTTACCAAAATAATAATGGCATAGGCTTATAACCTTGGGTAAACAAACTAGGACAAATGGCATATATGATATGGGAAACTGACCTACAGCTGAAAACCCAGCTAAGGATAATACACAAATTGTATCACTTTTATATTTATTTTTATATTTAGTTTTAAGAACTACTACTGTGAAATGTTTAGTACCACTTTTAAGTTACCCATTTTAAAAATTTTTTCTTCATATTCTCTCTTTTTGTTAATATATCCTGTGTACATAATTGCTGCTCTTTGTAGAATAATCTTAAATGATTGGTGAGGTCTCAAAGTAGATAAAAATTGAACTTGTGCTTGTCAGTATCAGGATTTTTCACTTCTAAGTTTATATTACCCAAGACATTAGGGATGGGGGTTCCAGATAACAGTCGTTAGATTATACTTAAGTACATAGAATCTTGTATGTTTAAACTTTGAAGTGTTCATAGGGTGCTAGCAGGGATAAATTTATTTGAATTTCAGTGTAAGTTATAGTTTTTCCACTCTTTTCGAAGGCTTGCTTTCTGAAGTTCAGTAGTCTTCTTGAAGATTCTTTGTTTTTAGTTATCCTTTGTTTACTTGGTTATTGGTGGGTTTTTTTTTATCTCATACATTATTGGTCACAACTGAAACTAAGTGATTACATGGTATTTCATCTGAAAGATTTTAAATGTACTCATTTGGGGTTTATATTTATTTAGTGATCAAAACCTCTGAATCTATAGGCACTAAGGACTTAACACAAGACATTAAAAGGGATTGTCATTCTATAATTCCAAGCATTTATTAAGCACCTACTGCAGATAGCACACCTAACTTCAATCAGGCTTTCACAGTGTTTACCTTGGTACCTACCATTGTCACAGATTTTCTTCTCAGTTCTGGTCTGTAGTTTTTATTGCTCTGCAGATTTGGAACTTTTGACACTGTCACTGAAGAAGGGTCTAAAAGTTATTTTATACCTTTCATGTTGCTTGCCATACAGTTATTATATAGTGCCAGCGCATGAACGGTGCTATTTGCTTCTCAGTTGTCTAATTCAGCAAGGAATAAGGAAAAGATTATATAGAAAAAAGTTTATTAATTAATAAGCACATCCCAGAAATGTAGTTACTTAGGAATGGAGGTGATGTTGGTAATTAGTTGTTATAATGTTACAACATAATTGGTGATCATCACTGCTAGATCAGTCTTATACTCTTAGGAAAATTGTTCAATAAAATAAACTGCAAGAACATTTATTTACATTATTTTGTTGTTCATTCATATCTGACTCTTGGTGACCCCATGTACATTAGTGCTTTCCATGATATTTTCTTGGCAAATGCTCAAATGATTTTCCATTTCCTTCTCCAGTGGATTAAGGCAAGCAGGGTTAACTTACTTGCACAGGGTCACACAGAGTGTTTGAGACAGAGTTTGAACTTGAGCCTTCTGACTGAGCCCAGCCCTTTTTCCACTGAGACATCTAGCTGATGCTCATTTTCATCATAGCTACCTGATAAAAAAAGAACACAACCAACTTCTAAGATTTGAGCATGTGTTTCTGTTTAATAGGTCTAATAAGAGCTATTAGTGAGTTCCTCAGGATTTACCAGGTGCTTTAAAAAGTATTATTTCATTTTATCTTCATGAAAATCCTAGAAATAAGTGCTACTATTAGCTTTATTTTACAGATGAGAAAGCTGAGAGACAAAAATTAAATGACATTTGCCTAGGGACATATAATCAGCAAGTGTTTGAAGCCTGATTTCAACTCAGGTCTTCCTTAATCTATTCACTGTGCCATCTATGTTTAGATAGTTATAATCCCATTTTTCTTAAAACAGTGGAATGAGTTGAAATATTTTTGGGATAGTAATTTGGTTTGAGCTTGGTAAGAACGCAAAGTTATTTATGTAAATTGCTAGGCTTCAACAAACAATGAACCTTTAGGCAATGATAAGTGAAATGATCAATTTCAGCAATATAAAGTGGGGTTGTTTTTTTTTTAATCAGACTTGCCCAAAATTTAATAAATAAATTCATAAGTTATCACAAATGTTTTTATGTCAAATGTTGAGTTACTTGTTATTATTTAAAGTTAGGCAGAGGATTTTCTATTCCTCCCCTACACACATTGAAGTGTCAGATTTGTTTGATAATTGTTTTAGTTCTCAGTTAGGTATTAATAAAATTATACTTCCTACTAGGTCTCTCAGAATCTGATATTTGATTGAATAGATACTGAACAGCATGATACCTTGTTGATTTCAGCAGGGGGGAGAGAATGTTGGCTTTTTTCACCCAGAGGGTCAGCCCCAACGACTTCCTCAATCTCCAGAACTAAGACAGCATCCTGTTCGCAAAGTCACACTGACAAAGGGAACAACACTTCATCAACAACAGCAATCTCCAGTTGCAGCTCACATACACTCAGCTGTTCCTCCAGGAGTTAAAAACATCCAAGGAATTCACCCAGCAAAGAAGGTAACATTTTTTTCTTTAGAATCAGTTGGCCCTTTCAGCAGAGTGAAAACGTATTTTAACAAACACTAGGTTTTTTTTTTTTTTTAAACTAGTCATTTAGGAATTCAGAGATATCTATTATGTGATCTTGATACAGTGTTAAGACTTGCAAAATATTTTGCATACATTATCTCATTTGATCCCCACCATCCTATAAAGTAGACGGTTCTCCCTACAGTTGCCCCTAAGGTGTGTGGAAAAGGATGGATGATAGGGAAATTGTGTTGGGGAATTATTTGAATACAGTTTGGTTAAAAATATATTGTAAAATTCACAGGCCCATGTGAGTTGCATGATTTATCAATGAAGATTTAAAATAATGAGTAAAAATAATATGGTGCTAAGTAAAATATTTGTTTAATATCTAGTCACTTAGTGAAATACAGATTCCCGGTAGTGTCTAGGTGGCATGGGATAGGTGAAGTTTTAAGCTATTTAGTGGAGGGGAAGGGGCCAGCCTCTTCAGTAGGGTCGGATTGGATGTTGCTTGTGCTGAGGTCTGCCTCATCAGCTGAGGTATTGAAACCTTAGGTTGATATCTATAGCTATGCAGATCTATGAAAAGTTCAGGTACTGGCTCTTCCCTATCATCAGGACTCTGAAAAGATAATGGAAGTCAGTGAGATTGAAGGAGACAGCTACTGAGGTCATTCCCAAGTGTCTAAACCAGAAGACTCAGGGCAGCCAGGATATCTAGGGCCTTCTTTTCTCAGCCACCTAATTCAGTGTCAGGTTCCAGGCTAAGGTCAAGGGACATAGCCAATTTTGGTAATAGTGTCTCTGTCTCAGATTAGTTAGATGTCTGAATGATCGCAGGCCAGAATTACTAAGACTCTGAGAAGCTGCTGTTGTCCTCCAGAGCAGGGAGGGAGCTGAGCCACAGATTTAGTCTGGGCTAGGACTCCACTTGTCCAGGTTTGACCACAGTATTGGGTTTCCCTTGTCTCTAGCTCATCCTTTACATAACTGCCAATTTGATATTTCTAACGTATGCCTCTATAATTTTTTTTTTCTCTCTTAAGAATCTGTTGATTATCCATTGCACTTAGGATAAAATAATAAACATCTCTTTGGAGTTTGAAGCCTTTCACTGTCAGGCTGCACTCTAAACTGATTGTTTACATAGTACTTTTTTACATACATGACATCTCATTCCACCAGGCCTCCATGTTCTTCCTCATAATACACACTGCCTTTTATTTCCTTCCTCTATGTCTTTGGAAAGGGTGATTTTCATGCTGTGAAGGCCCTTTCTCCTTACCTTTTCTTCTTCAAAGCTCTAGCTCGAGGACTACTAGCCATATAAAAGCACTTCTTCATTCCTTGTCAATAGTTAATAAACAGGCTAATAAGTGCATCAATTCATGCATATTTGTTCTTTCCCCTCAGGTGAATATGAACCTTTTATTTGTATCCTAACACAGTGCCTAGTATATTGTAGATGCTTAATAAATGCTTGTTAATTGGTTGATATTTACTACGGGTGTTTTATTATCCTTATTTTATAGTTGTGCAACCTCAGACTTCAGAGTTTGTCACCTGACATGATCACACGACTCTTAAGTATTAGAAGGGTGTTTTAAACATAGGTTTCTTATACTTCTATGAGATCAGTGTTATTTCCACTATCCATACCATGGTGCATGTCACTAGCCGTGGTGTGCAGTGAAACCAGAGCATAAGTTCATATCCTTTATAAGTTTGGATTTTGACTCTGGGAAAGTCACATAATCCCTCTCAATACTAATTTCCTCAGGGGCTGGGCTTGTTGGTCTTTTCTTCCAGATTTAAAGCTATGATTCTTTGATCCTAAAAATGACTACAGATAAGTTTTCTTCAACCCAAATTAGCATTCCCATGGATTTTTAATTTAAAATGTGTTCAGTTTGAGGCATTGACTTTGGCCTTCAACACTCCATTTGGAACTCTTTATACTTAGCCTCTTTTTCTTCAACTGAGAATCTCCATAGCTGAAATTTATACTTTTGTAGATTGTTCTAACTACAGTTAATAATTACTTCCACTAAGGATTATGAACTGTTTCTAAACAATCTGTGGCATTAATATTTTCCTCCTTTGGCAGCGTAAAAACCATTCATCTATTTGAATTTTTGCTTAAGTTAAATGTGTCATTATTTAGTGAAATAATTTCATTAGAATTTTAAGGAATATTGTATTTTTATATAATTATTATTTCTCATTGAAACTCACATAGGTCTCAGAATTCAGTTTAAAATTTTTCTCACTATATTTCTTTTTTACTCATCTCTGATTTTCTTAGTAGGCTGCTATTAAATAAATTTTAGTCCGCTTTACTGAAATTTCATGATGGTTTTTCTAGTGGAATAGGGCAACTAAATTGTATCTAAAAAGTTATACTTAGTTAGGAAAACCTAATCATAGGGGTTTAGGAGAGCTCTGTTTAGTGAACTATGGTCCAAAAGCTTAAAAATACTATCTGCTCTCTTATCAGTTTCTGAGGACTCCTTCCTAATCCAGTTTTCTTGGCAGTTAAATTTTTTACAAAAAGGAATTGGAACAGATACTGACTCCATTTGGGGTACCTTTATGGTTCATAGTCACTTTTATAGGTTTTAAGCATCAAGCAAATGACCTGTTTCCCCATGTGAACACATTATATTTAGTTCATTTCATTAGCTTGCATTAGTTCACATTTATATAATGCTTAAGAGATAGATTTTGTTTGCTGGGTAAAAGCCCAGTATGATATTGCAAGTATCGTTATCATTATTTCCAATTTTCAGATGACAGCACTGAAACTTACAGGGGTTTCATGAGTTTCTTACTTAGGAATTTTAAGTAAAAGTTCTGATATTAAAACCACTGCTTTTTATACCAACCAGGGTACCTCTTAAATTTAAATCTAGTCTTCAGTGTTGATGTGTTTCAGGCAACAATATGTTAGAATAGAGAGAACCCTAGTAGTTGGGAGATCCAGGGATTTTAACCCTGACTCTGGACTTTGGTTTCCTCTTCTACAAAACAAGAAAGTTGAATTAGAGGCGATGTTTTACATTCCTTCCACTTCCAAAATGCTGCACACTGATGATTAACTAGTAAAATATTCTGGAAAGATGAATGACAGTGGACAGGAAGCTGCCAAAGATAAAACAGCTCACTTGCCTTTGTTAGCTGCTGTGTATTTCAGTTAATTCTGAGCTGATTGCTTACTTTTCATATCTTTCTATCTTTGAAAATAACCAAAGCTCAAATTTAGTAAATCACAACACTCTTACTCTTTGTTGTTGGCAGGTCATTATGCATGGGAGAGGCAGAGGAGTTGCAGGCCAGATGGGCCGGGGACGCTTGATGCCAAATAAACAGAACCTGCGCGTGGTGGAGTGCAAACCTCAGCCCTGTATTGTGTCAGTTGAAGGGCTTTCTTCATCAACTACTGATGTCCAACTGAAAAACCTGCTGATGTCAGTAGGACCCATTCAGGTAGGTCACCCTTAATTTATCATCTATATGCCAAAAGTCTTTCATACCCCTAAGCCAAATTAATTCTGTGATAGCAAATGCTATGTTCTTTATGGGCTGGCTACTTCAGTTTAAAATAATCCACCAGAAAGGAAAGATAGATTTTTAGTTTACTAGGTAATCAGTTGAAACATTTATTACTTATAAGTGCAGGCACACATTTTAGATATAAGATTTAAAAAAAAAAAAAATCAATTCAAATCAGTTGTTTTGTAGAGAAGACCATACTAAAATTTTATATTAAGGTCTTTAGCATGTTTGTAATTATATATTTAGTGGGAGTGGAAGAATAAAAAAAAAATTTTTAATTGTTAACAATTTTTCTAAAGTAATATTTCACTACCTAAATCTGTACATTTATGAGAACTCCTTTTAGATTTGTAAGTTTATAGGAATCCACTTTGATATTCTATGACAATTTTCCCAATAAGTTTAGATCTTGTGTGTGTGTGTGTGTGTGTTCTGTGTTGTGTTGAGCTAGCTATAAAAACTCCCCCAGCACTGTTATAGTGAAAATTTAAAGTTAGCCATCAAAATTCTCTTGCATGGCACAACTATGCCAATGAGAGTATGAACATATAGACCATTGAATTTTTCTTTGAAAGAAACCCTTTATAGATTTGGATCTGCTTTTTTCTTCATATCCACCAACAGACACCCCATTCCATTTTCACATTTATCTGTGAATGTGGGATCAGTTTAATAAGTAGCATCTATAATATAAATATATTTATATACAAATATAATATATAAACATACATATATAAATGTAACAAAATTTAGGATATGGAATATAAATATTGTATTAAAAAGTCAAGTATCTGAGGAAGGTAATCTAGGTGAATTTTAAAAGTTGCTTTGAGTAGAAAATGGAATTGATTTATACCAATTTTTAAAAATCTACCTATTGACATTTCTCAAAGATACAAACATAGGTGAAAGCCCTTCTCCAAATTGTGCCTACCAAATATTAAGTGTGACTAATATTCTCTTATTTTTATATGTTACATATTCCTGTCATATATAGTGACTTGTTCTTACATTATTGTGTTAACTAAAATGCCTTTGGAAACTTCATTTAGTAGAACATATGCTCAGTAGCTAGCTTTAAAAACAATGCTTAAATATCATGGTTCAAAGAGAATATGCTTAAGAGTTATTTTGTCTCTGGCAAAGTCAGCTAATGGCAGTTTTCAACAACAAAACTGAGCATTGAGAACTTGCTTTTGTATTGTCATACATACACACACATGTCCATACAATGCACACGCATCAATGCATGTATGTATCTGCACGTATACATATATGTACACGTACACACACACACACACTCACTCACTTTCAAGTGGGCTAATTTCAGTCAATTAGCCAACAAGCTTGTATTTATGATTCCTGACACTGTTTCAAGTGCTTGGGTACAAAAACAAAAATGAAACTGCTCTTATCCATAAGAAGGGTAAAATCTGTAAGGGAACAATATACATATAAATATTTTCAAAATAAATAAAAACATCATTTGGGGAAGGTGACACTACCTACTCTCACTCAGAAGGACCTCCTATAGGAGGTGGCTCTTGAAGTGAGTTTTGGATGAAAGTATGGAGCCTTTCAGAGATAGAAGCAAGGAAGGATTACATTCCAGCCTGAGCAAAGGCAAGGATTTAATCCTCAAGGATTCAGTATCATTGAAGGAAGTATTTATAATAACACAGATTGTAATGAACAAGTTCCGAGGAAGTACTTCTCTCTTCTAGACAATGATAAATAGGTAACCCCCAAGGCAACATTGTAAAGGTCAGTCTGGGAAGTCTAGGATACTGAAAACTCTTAAAGGAAAAATAATATTTCTTTAGTGTTTCTCTTGGCTTGTACTAAGACCAAAACTTTGTGTAAATAGAACAATGTATATTTGTTACCTTTTGAGATCGCCACTCCTCTTTTAACTCCTTTTCCCTCTTTATCATAATCCACCGATTCTCTGAACTGAAAAACCTAAGAAAATATTATGTTGTAAAAATATGTAACCAGGCTATTCAGAATATATAAGAAGATTGCTAATGTTAATAATTTAATGCCTTCATCTTCCCCTCCTCTTTCCCCACTCTCCTGCCTTTCCCCCTTCTACCTTGTTTCCCCCTTCTTCCCCTCCCCTTCCTCCTTTTTTCCTTCTCCTTTTTTCCTTTTCCTCCTTCCACTCCTTCTGTTCCTCCTCCTCTTCCCACTCCTTTTCTTTGCTTTTCTTTCCTTTTTCCTTCCCCTTCCTTTCCTTCTCTTCCCCTCCCTTTCTTCTTTCCCCTCTCCCTCCTCTTCCCTTTTTCTCTCTTTCTTCCTGAAAGAAGAAAAACACTGATGTAGTTACCAGCCTAAATTTGCTACACTATTTTCAAAAAAGTTTTCTTTTCCAATTTATGTAATTGGTCCTAAATACAACCAAAAAAATCCCTGAGGAATGATGAATTTAGCTCTTATTCTGAAGTCAGTTATTAAGAATAAAGCAGAGTGATCTCATTGCTTGCCAATTAACCTAGCAAAATAACTTAAGTAGTATTTTATAGATTTAAAAAATAAAAATAAAACACAGCCTCTATTGCATCAGGATGTTGACTTCTCTCCTACACCCCCCCCCCAAAAAAAAAAAAAAGCTTGTTCATACTTTTAGCATTCTTATTATAGCACATAAAGAATTTGGCTTCGTCAGGATACTGCACTGAGTGGTTCATGTAACATGAACTCGTTATAATTTAATATAGATTATCTTGAAGCCATAGAACATCAGTAAGAGACTCTCCTGACTTAAATTGTTTAAGAAGGAATATGTGTGCCTATTAAATATTTTGTTTCCTTAAGCTTAGGGCACTGTCTAGTGTTCACTTAGGGCAATTGCATGTTAATAAGTAACCATAATTAAGTAATACTACTGTAATAGAAAATATTAATAATAGAGTAACTCTAATAATTAACTAATTTGTAAGTCACATTGTTTTGTATGGGAAAACTGAGAATTATTCCATTAAAGTAGATATAAACAACCAATATTGTTGTTGAGGATAATTTTACATCTCTGAAAAGTATTGGAAATAACATTAGTTTAATTTTAATATTAACAATACCTCATTTATATAACACTTTATGGTTTTACAAATTGCCTTTCCTGTTTGTTTTATTACTTAGGACAGTACCTAGACTTACAACAGCAGGTTATCTTTCACTCCTATCTCTCATTCACTCCATAGCCCTATACATTGTTGTTTTATCATCACAACATCTCTCCTACAGAGCCCTTTTTCTGCTCACACAGTGATCACTCACCACTCACTTAGACTAATGGGTCTCTTCCTCAAATCTCATCCCACAACAGCAGTCTTTCCTCTACCTTATCTGTTATGACTTTTCCTAAAGCACAGCCTATGGTATCTTCTCCCAAGCTGTTTAGTGAATTTTAGTGTCTCCCTGCTTTGATTTATCAAAATAGATTTTAAGTCCTCCATTTGACATTTAAAGCTTTTCATAACCTGATCCCTTTGTACCTTTCCAAACTTCATACATTGTACATATTTACTGCTCCTGTCACTCTTAATTCAGTTTCACCCACCAACTTGTAACTCCTTTTATATGACAGTGCATTTCTGGTCTCCTTGCCTTTTCAATAACTTTCTTTCATATCTGGAATGATCTCCCTTCTTACCACTATCTCTTAGTTTCTCTCACTTTCTTCAAGATTCAGCTCAAATCTTCTTTTCAGGCCTTTTCTGACCCTATTGCCACCCCCCACTCAGCACCCTCCTCCCTGAGAGACCTTTTGTCTAATCTGTCCACAGTCTCTTTCTATGCCTACCAATTTATACACTGTTCACCTTCATTAGATTGTAAACTCCCTGAGGACAGAGTTTGTCTTTACCTTTCTTTGCGTCTTCAACACTTTAGAACAATGAGTTAAACCCAGATTTTACTAATTTTACCAAGACCAAAGCTCTCTTTATAATATCATATTGCCATTTGTGGTTGAATTTAGACAGTTAATACCACCATAAAGATATTTGTAAAATGGGTATATATCTGTAATATAATATAAAATTTCATGATGTATCATTAGATCTATGTCTTAACTACTTTAAAGTAGTTAAAATGATAAATATTAAGTAAAAATGTCAGATGTGCTATGAAATTGAAAATATCTATGGGCATTGAGACAGAGGATAGAGAATGCAAGGGAGCAGCATCAAGGACAGCATCAGCAAGAAGGTAATCAACGCAGGGCAAGAGTGAAGAGTAGCAAGCATGCTATCAATAGATGTATAAATATATTTTCAGAGTCCTGAAAGAGGCTGGGAAGTGAGGAGTGGACATAGAGGGCACTTTCTGATATACCATCCTCAAATCACATTTTAAAAGATTTAACTTTTCCTTTAGGACTGGCTAAATAGGCCTAGTGAGAAGGGAAAGAGAGGAGAACATGGATTTCTGCCCAAGCATCTCA
>JAJPUD010000066.1:0-63587 GCA_023553655.1 Myrmecobius fasciatus
CATTTTGCAATTACTGAAAGGTACAGAAAATAAAAGAATCTATTGTGATAATATTTTACTTAATACAGCAAAACATCATCTAAAAGCTCTTTTATGACAAGGTCTTTCCTACCCACACACCATTCAAGTTTCTTGGAAAATTATTCAAGTTTCTTGGAAAGATATAGCAATAGTAATCAGCCTATTTAGATGACTTTCTGTTATAATCATCATGAGACATAAAACAGAGATGCATGTTCACCAAAGGTGTTTGCAATTGTGATGGAGGAAATGCAGCATAGAGTTCAATTTAAAGAAGTATTCCTTAGGAATGGTGAAGTCTTTTAGATATTTCCATAATGATTACATTATACTATTTTCATCAAATCTGGAACATTGCAGAGTCCTTTGGAAGATATCCATAATCATTTAAAAATACTATGCTTAATCATCTACACAGGAAACATCAAATGGATGAAGAATGTCTATTGCCAAAAATATAATAATATATGAAACCTACCTTCAGTTAGTATATTTCAGGCAGATAGTACAAGTGGAGGCAGAATTAAACTAGAGGAGAAAAGTGGGATTGAGGACCTTTAATAGCAAAGCTATTTTAGTTGATCTCAAGTTACTTTCAAAAACAAAAGCTTATCTTTTTAATACCCACAATTTACTAGTGTTGTGGTTTGGCTATAAGTTATGGAACACAATAGTCTGAAAGACTGAAACTAAATATCAAAGCTCTTTTGATTAGATTTGCACAAGGGACAAATACAGTCTTATCAGCCTTTGTTAGGTGCATTCTTTCCCTGACTAGGAGTCTCTCCTACCTTTATTTTAAGCTATGTCCTGAAAGCTAAATCCCATTCTCAGACACCAGCTTCTTTGCCAGTCTTTTGAGTCTCAGATAATTTTTTTCTTGGTGGGGAGGGGGAATAATTTTTTTAGAAAAATATTTTCTGTCTTATGCCTTCAATCAGTAGCACTGAGCAAAATACAACCTTTACCTCTCATCTTCAGTTTCTTTTCCAAAATGTTGTAATCTTTGGCAATATTTTCTAGGCTCATTCTGGCAGCATTATTTGTGCCAGAAAAAGGGAGTCATTTGTTTTGACAAGTCTTGGGAGGTTTTTTGGTAGGGTTTTGATACATGCTCCAAGAAGACAACAGACCTCTCTATTGTCTCCCACAAATAGCTACCTCAGTACCCTTAAGCAAAGTCACCAGCCATCACTATTCTTTCTGTTTTTCCTCTGACTCCTACTAGATGACCTCTTACCTGACAGCTTCTGTGGCTTTTTGCTGTCATTCCTTGAAGGAAAAGCAACGGCTTCCTCCTCTTTAGAGTAACTAGCCCCTCCTCTTTAGAAAGATCCTTATATTTATTCTTTGTTTTAACTCCAAGTCTACAATTCTTTTCCTTTCCTTCTTCCTCTATGGACTTCTCTAAGTTTCTAACAAGAGTCAAATTTCTCCTCCTCAATTTCAGATACTTTTTCTTTATTTCCACTGACGCCCTCTTTTTTTAAAGGCATATTTTATTGTCTCTGATAACCTGGAGTTTGAGGAGGCATTCATTGAATTTCTTCACCTTATCTCATGGGAAAGAGAATTCCAGTATAATATACTCTCCTTGAAAGCAAAGTCACTTTTTGATATACTCAGCATTTAATGTAAACCAGACATATAGCAGGTGATAATAAATACTTATTGATTGATATATGACAGGTAGATGTCACAATAGATAAAGCACCAGACCCAGTCAGGAAGAACTGAGTTCAAATCTAGCCTCAGATACCTACTAGATGTATGACCCCTGAGTAAATCACAAACCCATTGTCTGCCTCAGTTTCCTTGAGTGAAAAATTGGAATAATAATAGCATTCCTAGGATTGTTACAGGATCAAATGAGCTAATATTTATAAAGCATTTTGCAAACTTTGAAACAATATGAATGTTATTATTATTTTTAGCATTATTATTGCTGCTGCCATTGTTTTTGGTATACGTGCATGTCGTCTCCCTTTTTTAGAATGTAAGCTCCATGAGGAAATGGACTATTGCATTTTTGTCTTTGTATCCTTAACCTCAACACAGTGTCTGACACATCTTCAGTATTTCATTAGGTGCCTGTTAATTGATTAATTAATGAAAGGATGGAGAAAGACAGGGAAGAGTTATACTTGGAACATAGATAGTAGCCACAAACCTAAATACCTACTAAAATTAAGAGATCAAAGAGGGAAGATGAGAAGATAGGTTTTTGAACTCCTACATTAATTGGACGAGGAAAGAAGGGCATGGGATAAAGCCACCTCTGCCAACTACTTTATTTGTCTCTCTAAGGTGAAACTGAGAGACTGGAACTTCTTTCAGTCTTCTGGTTTCATTTAGAGTGAGAATGTCAAGATCAATAACAATTCATTCCCTCTTGCAGTATGTCTATTTGTTGGTCATTGGGATGAGAATCTCATAATTTAGAGTATCAACTGTTTAGATAATATTTATTCTTAGTCTAAGATATAAAATATTTGTTGAATTGTTATCTAAGATCCTCTGACCCTCTGAATCTCCCTCTTTCTCCCCCTAAAAGATTTTTCTGGGATCTAGATAACCTACCCTATACAAAAATAATTTTGGTAGTGTTGACCTTTATGTCTTCTTGGACCTTCTCTCCTTATCAATTGAAATTAAACCTATTGCACAAATCTTTAAAGGACACCTTGAGGTGATAATGAAATGAAAACTTGTTTATTCATCTACTTCGGGGGCTACCTCAGTCAATAAAAGCTGCAAAGTTATGTTAAGTGGCAATTATATGTGACACTGTGCTATTCACTGAATATACAAGGACAACAATGAAAAAGACCTCCCACGAGGAGCTAGCAAAAATATATTGGCCTGAGGTAATTGCGTCCCCATGTCATATTTGCAGAGGAGACCTCTTCTAGCCCAGTGTTTCAAAAGATTTGACATGCTCATGGAAAGGACCATCATCACTTCAGGCACTGCTTGTACTTATAGTCATGGGTATATCCTCAAACCTCCTACAACTGCAATATTCATTAGTTATAGAAATTTTCACCTACTACTGGTGAGTTACTCCCTCCTAACACCACAGGACTTAAAGCTCAGCAGAGAATCAGGGTTTGTAAACAAACCTTCACAATTTTAGAGAGAGAAGATCCTACATAGCTGGGGGGGGAAGGGAGGACAGGGGGTACATGGCAGACTAGATGGAATGCACTCCAGACAAGACCTTTGGCCTTATGCAGGTGTAACTGGTGGACACAACTGGGAAAACAGGTCTTATTTGGCAGCGTGAAAAACATCTCCCAGGTGCAGGGTTGGATTGTAAGTACCATCTGGCCTGCTACAAAGGATTAAGAGGAGGAACAGTCTTTCTGAGGGTTTTGGGGATGGTGTAGGCATCAGAGACAAGCTGTTGATATTAACTTGTCTGTACTCCACCTGGCTAATTGCAGGCAAGGGAATCTGTCTAGAGTTTCAGCTTTGAAACCAAGTGGATGATGGGCAGCAGGACTCTTGTCCCAGGTGCTTGGCTGCATTCATTAAAGGAATTTCTATGGAGAATGAAAATTAATTTTTTGCATATCCTGGGAGGGTTGATGTCGATGTACATCATGTGTTTGATCTTTGTTCTTCCTGTAGCCTGAAGGAATAAAATGTACTTCCTGGTGCTTGCTTTTTCCCTTCCTCGGTATTTGATTACAGAGACTCATGCCTCAGGAAATCCTTCCAGACTCCTTCAGTAGCTTGAGGGCCCAAGGTCCCTTGCAACATTTCCTCTTATGGGGTGAAGACAAATCGGTGGCTGGCTTCCCTACTCACCTTCTATAAATAACTTCTATCTGCTGTGCTGGTGTTCACCCGTCTGTGTTAAGAGGAGAGAGTTGAGCATGTTCCCTTGTGCCCAATTCTGAAACTTGTGTTAGGAAACATGGCAAAGACCTATTGCTCAAACTGGATAAATGTGGTTTAGTATTTTCCTTATATGCATGACCACCAAGAACTTCAAGTCCTTGTCTACTCTCTCATCAAATGAAAACATCAATAATAGTGTTTGTACAGCACTTCATGGTTTACAAAGCACTTAATAAATATTATCTTATTTGATCCTCATAACAACCCTAAGAAACAGGTCTGTTATTATTTTCATTTTGCAGATGAGAAAACTGAGGCAGACAGAGGTAAAGGGACATGCTTAGGGTCACCCAGTGAGTAAGTATCTGAAGCCTAATCTGAACTCGTTTCCCTACTCTAGATCCAGAATTTTATCCATTGTACCACCTACCTTCCACACATCTATTGCTCAACTGAATGATGACTAAGCCCCATCATCCTTCCAACACCTTGATAGCCATCAGTCTAACAGCTCCACTCAACTTTAATCATTTCTTGGAAACCCATAATCATTATTATAGAAGCTCAGTTCTGTTCCAGCATCCCATGGGTTCTTGAGAGAGAGACAGAGAGATGGACATTGGAAATAAGATGACAATAATCTAACTCTCCTAAATTCCTAGTTTTTAGACAAAATTATTCCTAAACTCAATTATTTGCTAAGTACCTATTACATGCAATATTCTGTGCTAGAGCAGGGAATACAACTTCACTTCAACAACATTAATGAAGAACATACCATGTGAAACCACTTTATAGGTGTTAGACAAGTAATAAAGTGCCTGCCCTCAAGAAGCTTTCCTTTTACTGGAGGTGCAGAGGATGCAAGACCTATCCAGAGAAATAAGCAAGAATTATCTCAGAAGGCAGAGTCATTATGAAAAATGAGTTGATATCAAGGAAGACTTCATTGAGTGTAACTTAAGCTGACCCTTGAAAGAAAGTCAGGATTCTGAAAGGTAGAGAAAGGATTCTGAAAAAGAAATGATTTATGCATTGTGGGTAGATAAGAAGACACAGAAGTAGGAGATGGAATGTCAAGTTCAAAGAACTGATAGTAATCTAGTTTGTCTGGAATGCAGATTGTCAACTTCCTGAAGGGGAATTATGTGAAACGAGAATGAAAACATAGGATTGGGTCTGTATAGAAACACTCCTAACTCTTTTATTTATAAAAGCAAAAGAAACTAGGGGGAGAGGGAAGAAAGGGAGGGAGGGGAGGAAATAGAAATGTCCGTATCTGACAATGAAAGAAAGAATGAACCAACTGCATAGAGTTTCTGAACCAATAAAAATGACAAATATAAAGAAGCCAAAGGAAGACTGAAGTGAGGTGATGCAAAGAAAGGATCAAAATGATTGACAACTACAGAAAAAGCAGCAGTAGTAGCACTGGAAGCTGAGAATTGACCCAGAAGAAATAGAGACTGTGAAGATATCCAAAAGCAAACAAAATGTTATTATTTTGTTAAAGATCATATACTAATAAACAAATGAATGAACAAATAAAGTTCATTTACTTTAATGATGGGAATTATCTACTGCTAAAACATCAATAATTTTGTTTTATTTTTTTTAAACTACCTTGAAATGATGAGTACTTATTCTGTTTTTAAAGACCCTCCCCCTTCCATACACTCCAAGGAAGGTGATTTCATTATCTCTTTTGGTGTCTAACAGCATAAATCTCAGGAAGTTGATCTTTATCATTCACTTAATCTTCAGACTATAGTCTTAGCCCTTTCCCTCTGAATGTAGTCTGTCAGTGAATATGGAGGGAGGTGGGACCAGCAGATCCTTTCTACTTCTTTGAAGATTTTTTTGGGTCCCTGTGAACCTTCTAGTCCATGTTATAAAACCCACTTCCTCTAACTTTTTCCCCAGGTTTTATAATTTCAATTATAAATTCAATAAGCACATATATGTAATACATGTGTGTGTTTTATGTGTGCGTGTGCATGTGCACATGCACATTTTTGCTTGGTTATTCAATCGCAGCCAATTCTTTGCAACCCCCATGGAGTATACTGTCCATAGGATTTTCTTGGCAAAGATAACTGGAATGTTTTGCCATTTCCTTCTCCAGTGGATTAAGGCTAACAGAGGTTAAATGACTTGTCCAGCATCATTCAGCTAATAGATGTTTGAAGCCAAATTGGAACAGAAGTATTCCTGACTCCAGGTTCAATGTTCTATCCACTGAGCCACCTAGCTGCCTTCTATACATATACATGTAAATATAGTTCATTAATGCTTTTTTCTTTTCTTCATGAATATTAATAATTAACATTTATAGATTGTGCTTTGATTTGCAAAGCTCTTTACACAGATTATTTCATTTAATCCTTACAGCAACCTTGTGATGTAAGCACTATTTTGACCCTGACTTGCAGATAAGAAATTTTCTCATCTATAAAATGATCTGGGGAAGTAAATAGCAAGCTACTCCGGTATCTTTTTCAAGAAAACACTAAATGGAAACTAAGAGTTGGACAAGACTGAAATGACTTAATGACAATACAGAGGCTGATGGAAATAAAGTGATTGTTCTAGGCATACACAACTCCCAGATAGGAGTTGAACTCACTTCCTCCTGATTCCAGAAGCAGTGCTTTATCCACCCCAAACAAGTATTATCAAGTTCCTACTATGTGTCAGGCACCAGGTTAGACACTGGGGGATAAAAAAGGGCAAAAATGAAGCAATTCCTTCCATCAAGAAGCTTACATTCTACTCCGGGGATAAGATGTTTACAAATAAGTAGATGAAAAATCAAGTATGAGCTAATTTTGGTGGGGAGAAATAAGAGTAACTAATCATTATTCTATATCTGGAGTGAGTTTACCTCAAGTTCTCTTGTAGGTTTAGACCCATTTTTTACCTCCGTCTTGTTTCAAAAATGACTACTCTTGGGTGTCCTTTGATTTTTTTTCTTTCCCTTTTAAAATATATAACTTTCTCCTCCCTTAATGCCCTTCTCCAACATTTTGTTATGATATAGGGGCAGCCCAAAAGGCAGCCCTGTGTTCTCAAAAGCTGTGCCAACCAAAGTTCTGGCAGATCCTTTCTAGCATTAAGACTTGAAGTAAGTGTCTGGCATCGGACTGCATGTCTGTTGTCCAAGGACCAGCCTAAGAGATCAAAGAAATTCATCACCAATGGACGGAATGTCTGTTGTCCAAGGACTAACCTAGCTGAGATCAAAGAGGTTCCTCACAAGAAGGCTGGCTTCGGGGAGATGAATTTTTCAACCATGCCCATTAATAGAGACTGTCTGCAAATCTAGAGGGGTTGCAATCAGCAAGAGTGGAAGGAATATTTCCTCTAATGAAATCACTGATTATAACTTCTTATCATTACTGTGAAATTTAGGTACTGAAAAGTAGCATTAAAAATAAGATGCATACATGTGTGTGTATGTGTATCTATCTCACTGAGGTTGGAAAGAAAATGATCTCTAATAACCCTGACCATGCCCTCCACACACCTTACAATAGTGTATTATTGCCTCAGTCTAGCATAATATCTGAGAGGTTAATTGTAAATGTTAAATATCAATTCCTATTTGACTGTGATTGATACTTAGATTGTAATATTCTTGCAAAATGAGACATTTTCACATCTAATACATTTTAAATGCATAAATAAGTGATTGAGCAATGATTTTTTGGTGGAAATTTAACATAATAGGAGGGCAGCAAGATTTTTCTCTCTTCATTATCTATTAAGACTCCAATAACAATATTTTTTATCAGTGATCACTGCTTATTTTACACACACAGTGACTGCTTTATTATTAAATATATCGAATACTTATTGGATGTATAATTGAGATGGTTTACTAGGTAAGCTGTTTCCAATAAAATAGCCTAGCTACTCCTGAACCAGACTTCATTCCATCCTGAGTGTCAGGGCCTGACTCTTTGTCTGTCTTGAAAGGCTGCAAATACCAAGGGAGGTAAACTATACAGCTGGAAAGTGATAACTCCATATGGGTGGCAGCAGGTAAGCAAGCAAATAGGCTATTGTGATATGTCACGGGAGAACTAGTTAGGAGGAGAGGAGGAAATGCTTGAAGAGAAATGCCCCAAACTCCCACAAACCCATTTCTCAGCTGTATCACCTAACTATTCTGATGGTCGTCAGATTGGTTTCATGACTTCTGATTTCTCTTTTCTCCAATCTGCTCCCCATTGCTCCTTAAACATGGATCTATGTCAACCTTACTCAAAAAGCTTTAGTGACTCCCTGCTTCCTAGAGAATAAAATACAAAATCATTAGCCTGCCACTTGAAATCCTGAATAATTTGGCTCTAATCTACCTTCCTGCTCTTATTTCATGTGACTCTTTGTGTACTTTTCACTCTAGCTGTTTCCTGTACACAACATTGCAGCTCCACATTTGTCATAGGTGGTCCCTCATGCCTGTAAAGATGTTCCTTCAGTATCTCCATCTTACAGAAAACATTTTTAAAATTTTCTTCCTCTTAAAATTATTCTGTATACCTTTGTTTATGCTTTCTATTTACTCATATTTAAACATGTTCCCTGTATTAATTAGAATGTAAGCTCCTTTTGAGCCCTGACAGTCTTTTTTTTTTTTTAAATTTGAATCCCCAAGGGCTCAGTCCATAATAGGCACTTAATTTATCTATTATATTGAATGCAACTTTAATGAATTTCCTTTTGAAGCTAGTAAGAAAATAGGTTTTAGAGCTAGAGGATGTGAGTTCAAATTCTGGGTCACCATTTGTGACATATACAACTTTAGGCCAAGCATTTAATCTCTTAGGGGTTCAGTTTCCTCATGTGTAATATAAAACGGCTGTATTAGTTGACTTCTTTCAGCTTTAGATCTATGATCCCATACCATAGGCTGGCTTCGGAGTCAGAGGATCTGGGTTCAAATCTTATTTTTGCCACATTGGAAATTCTCTTGGAGTTCTCATCTGCAAAATGAGGGTCTGAGCTCGAGGGCCTCTGATACCCCTCCAGCACTATCTCTGTAACCCTATAACTAGCAGCAGCACATTCACCCAGCCTCTATGGTGTACAAAATGGCTTTCTTAACAAGCATTGCCCAGCACATCTTATAGACGGGGAAGCTGAAGGAGGCTCTGAGAGCTCGAGACTTACTCCCAGGCCCAGGGTCCTGTCGGTCAGAACCAAGACTAGAATCTGAGTTTTGTATCTCCAAGTCTCTTCCACTATATGGCCTCTTCTGAAAAGCAATTTTTTTCCCCCTTTTTAAAAAACAGGCAAACATTTACTCAGACAACATCCTCCTGGATTCCTAGAAAATGCATCTTATTTTCCCCTTAAGCATGTGCAAAGCCAGTGACTGGCTGCCCCTTTGTTTGCTCCCCGCCCATTCAATCAAACACCGGCCTGCCGGCTCTTGCCATTCTTTGAAGGGTGAGCTTCTGAGCTCTGTTGTTTCTAGAGTGCAGAAACATGTGCCTACGAGGGAGAGAGCAGGACCTGGGCAATGGGGAAGGGGGAGACGACCTGGGGGCGGGGTTTGACCTCAGATGGGAGCAGCAGATGGATCTGGGGACAGCTTGATGAGTAAGATCCCAGTGAGCTGGCAGAGGAGGAAGGAAAGGTGCAAGCCCCGGATCCTGGGCAGGGCTGGAGGAAGAATAGCTCCTTGCTTAAGGTAATGGCTGCAATTTACTACTGCCACCTTTTGGCTGATAAGGAGGCAGCTCTCGGGGGCGAGCTGAGCCTGAGCTTTCTTCTCCCTCCAAGACTTCAACGGGCTATTTTTAGGAATATTTCGTTCCTTGCTCCTTAAAACTTTGTCATTTAAAAAATAATAATTATAGCACTTCTCTGACAAATGGTAATGCATGCAGTGCACCAAATTACAGGTGTGACTGGGGGTCCAACTGAGACAGCCAAATAAAGAAAGAAGATGACAATGGCCTCATTCTGGTCTTCCTGGGATCAAAGCAGCCCTTTCAGACTTGCCTGCGTCCTAAGAAGCAGTTCCTGTCTAACCTTTGGTCCCGGCTGGTCTTTGGGCTGCCCCAACAAAGAGCAGGGCGACCTCCTTGAAGAATTACAAACAGATGCCTATGTGCTGCCCAGTCAGCTCATGAGCTAGTCCCTCGAAAGAGGGGCCTGGCTTTCTGCTGTCTGAGGGGCCCAAATGTCAGGACTCAGACCGTCTGGCCAGCTCCTGCAATCAGACCTCGGGGTGGGGGCGGGGGCACCAGCAGGAGCAGGGGCTCAGACATGTGCAGGGCATCTGGATCCAATCTGGAGGGGAAGCAGGTTCTGGGTCTCTGGTGGGCTTCCCTGCAGCCTCCCAGGCTTGCAAGCCCCACCTCCTCCCCTCCTTCTCTGCTACCCCTCACCCCCCGGGGGAAACCTGATGCTCAGAGGTCACCGAGCAGTCAAGAAGGCAAAAGTAGCCAAAGTGACAGCCTCAGATGGCCGGCCTGGACAAGAGAGCAGGCAATGTGCCTGCTTGCAACATTCTAGAGCTTCACAAGGACGCCCCAAGGTCTGCAAATAAAGTGAAGAAGGAGCGACGGTCACCCAACTGATTAGCCTCAACTTGCCTCTTCTGAGCTCTATTACCTGTTAAAAGTCTCCCGCCTCCCCCTGGGATGCAGTTTAACAAGGTGGTGATGAGCTAGGCCTTAGGAAATCCAAAGATCATCCCATAATCCCGTGCTCTAGAAAGTCAGTGGGCTTTGTCAAGAACAGCCACTCTTAATCTTTTTGTTCACTTTTGTTTTGGACTTCATTGACAATCTGCTAAGAATCCCCTTCTCAACAACATGTATAAAAGAAAATTCATACAATGACAGAAGAAGCCAATTATATTGAAATAGTTATCAAAATATTTTTAAAAAACAAGGTTAGGAATATCTCCTCCAGGTCAAAATAATTTAACAGAATTCAAGTCAATTAGACTTTAGTTCAAATCAACAAATACTTATTAAAAGTTATTAAATTATTAAACACTTATCGCTAGAGGAAATTATTCTAAGCACTGGAGTTACAAAGACAAAACCCAAACAGTCCTTGCCTTCAAAGGAACTTACTCTCCAGATGTTAGTACCTGTTCATACCTCTCAACTCACATTTGAGTCCCCCAGAAAAAAGATAAATGAGGATGAAGGATCCTGGTGAGTCCAAGGCTACCCAGGGTTACAGCTTATGCTTCCACTGAAGTGTTTACATTTGCTAGGTAGCCAGAGGACATAATTAGTTCAAAGCAAAGGTATTTAAGAAAGCAAAATAGCAAAAAAAAGTAGGAATAAGACACTTTGCACACAAACCTAAGGCAGATTCTTTCTTCCACATATGGAGTCATAGGAAGTGCAGTTCAATGCAAAGTGCGCTAATTTGGCACTAATTTCTAATATGGCCTTTGTCCTTTATTACCTGTGTGATCTTGGACAAAGCACTTAATATTTCTGTCAAGTAAGAAGTTTGGATGATATCCAGTTCTCTTTCAGTTCTAAATCTATGGCCTTGTAGACAACATTGGTGAGAAGAGTGGACACACAGCAGAAACACGTCACGGATGAAGGGAGATCTGTCTGCTTTTCTGAGTCTTGGATATGATGAATGTTTCTTCTGTTGTACCCCCTCTGCGCTTAATCTCCCCAAATCCCATTCACACCAGCAAGTTGGATCTCCAATCGACTATTTCTCCCCTTAATGTTCTGGGTTAGCTCTCAGAGTATTGTCAACCATCCAATATGCTTTCCAATATCAATCACCACTTGACATCAACTAGCTTTTATAAAAATAATATTTACTAAGAAGATATAGTGAGAATAATCTTTGTAAAACAAAGACCTGATTCCATGTAAAAGATTCCTAGGGAGAGAATAAATATGTATGCTTAAAGAGAAAGCTCACAATTCCTATTTACTCTTCTTCCTTACTGGAAGCTTCATGAAGTTTGCCTTAAGTGTAGTTCTGTGCTGGATTCTGAAGGTCTGGAGATTTTTTTTTAAGGGTTGATTTTTTATTTTGTGTGTGTGTGTGTGTGTGTGTGTGTGTATTGGAGGTGGCAGGCTGCTGAGTAGAGAGACTACAATACTATATAGTTAAATTTAAAATAAGATCTTTGGAGGCAGCTACATGGTCCAGTGGACAGTGTACTGGCCCTCAAGTCAGAAGGACTGAGTTCAAACCTGATCTCAGACACTTAACACTCCCTAGCTTTGTCACCCTGGGAAAGTCAATTAACCCCAACTGGCTCAGCAAAAACAAATTTAAAAAAAAAAACAGATATTTTTTCAAATGCCAATTTCTTTTAGAATTCTTTATGTAAAGTCAAATTTGGATAATATGAATTCTCAAATTTATGCAAAGTGAGAGTTGTCTATACTTATTACCTGTGTGATTCCAGGGAAGTCATTTAACCTTTATCTGCCTTAGTTTCCTCAACTCTAAAATGAGAATAATCATAGCACTTACCTCCCAGGGCTGTTGTGAGGATTAAATGAAATAATATTTATAAGGTGCTTAATACATTGCCTGGAACATAGTAGGCACTTACTAAATCATTGATCTTTCCTTCCATGTCTTTGCATAAGTTTGAAATGCACTTTTTCCTCACCTCTGCCTCTTTTTTTCCCTGGTTTCTTTCAAAATTCAGATCAAATATCACTTTGAAACTTCTCTTTTTAAGGTTACCTTCCTTCTTTTCTCTATATATCACCTGTATGCCATTTATTTACATTCTGTCTCCCCCAATAGTATATAAACTCCTTGAGGGCAGGAACTGTTTTAATGAGTTTTGCCTGTCTTTTGTATTCCTGTTCTTGTTCCAGTGCCTGCCACATAGTAAGCACCTGAATGTTTATTACTTGCCTAGAGAACATACACATAAACATGCATACACACACACATATATATAGATATATGTATCTATATCTATATTTGTATATTCTGATATTCACATATATGTATACAAATATACATATACATACATGCACACATAGATATAGATCTCTGTAGTGTATATATACATATATGTACATGTCTCCACCAAAATATACACGATTTGCCCATAAAACAAGGAACAAATCTAAAAAGTTATTTGCCTAAGGTCACACAGACCATAGAACAATAATGATTTGATTTTAAGTTTCTTATCTTCTGTACAAGTGTTCCTTCCACAATGTCATCTCACAACCTACCTTTATTATCCCTATAAAATTAAAACAAGCGCATTCTTGATTACTTGATCATTTATTTCATTAATTTAAGCCTGCTTGGTCTTAACCAAAATAAGGGTCTTCTCCTTCTTCTTCTTCTTCTTCTTCTTCTTCTTCTTCTTCTTCTTCTTCTTCTTCTTCTTCTTCTTCTTTTTTTTTTTTTTGCTGAGGCAATTAGGATTAAGTGACTTGCCCAGGATCGCACAGCCAGAAGGGTCTTCTTTTTCTTCAGAATCCAATCTCCCTCTGGTAGGGTCACCAGAACTACTGACATGTTAAGCCAGGACTTTTTTCAGAAGCAGCATGATATAGTATATTGGGAAGTAGATATATTATTATGAAGATCTTGCCTCTGAAATTATTTAGAATCATAATATCATACTTATTAGTTGTTTGAGGATGGGCAGGTCACTTAATTTGAAAATGTTCTCTCAACTTTAAAATGGGCATAATAATTATAAATCATAATTTCTCAAATAATATTATGTGTGTAAAGTACTATACAAATGTCAATTATTATTACTATTCTTTGACTTATTATTGTGTTCTTCTGAGCCCTACTAAGCCAAATACCTCATCTAGAATTTCAGATATACATTTGGTACAGTAAGAAGAATTCCCTCTTAGGACAGTACAGATATGGAGGGGATATCTAGCTCTTAAAAAAATCCACCATAGGAAAACTTTAAAGACTGAGGTTTTCCATTTCTTTTATGAAAACAGTAACAAGCATCAGCTTTCCCAGTAATAAAAGCAAATTGAAGTATGTTTTCCTCATTTATTCCCCCACTGAAAGAACACACAATACCTCCCTCCCTTGTCTTACTGGCAGTGGATTGGATTTTTGTGGACAGCAGAAAGGCATAATCTCTGTCTCTCTCTTAAATTATTTGATTCTCTGAGCCATGCCAGGAATATAAGAGGGCAAGAAAATGCCTTGAAATCTGTAAGCGAGAAAGGCTGAGAAGGTTGAAGAGAGCAATTTTTGTTTCACATCATTCCTTTGTATAATGTTGTATCTTTTTGACAAGCCAGCATAATAAAGCTTAACTTTTTCCCCCAATTGCTGCCTTAAAAGAAAACAGTGAAGACCTATCTTTAGCGTCAAATGAACAATGGGCACTCTTCCAGCAGGGAAAAATGAGTTGCTTTGAAAGAATTGTAGAAGAAAGTGCAAAATGTTCTAGTTTAATGTAGAAAAAAATTTTGAGTGGTGGTGTGTTGGCACATTGTCTTATGCTTGCAATGTTCTAGCATGGCATTTGAACACAAGGTTTGTATGAAACCCAGGTCTGGAAGGCTTCTCGAATGGGTATGAATAGACAGACACATATTTGTTCCTCTCAAAAGCTGGGTCAGCATGTATCAATCCCAAATGTATATATATCCCTAGCTCGAGCTCAGCTAATCCTGCTTTCCCTTGTAAGAAACAAGAGGAGGCTATCCAAAACAAACCAACTGTCAGGCTTGTAGACATCTTGGCACCTAGAGTAAGCTGTCAATTTAGGCTTCCTGCCCTTCTCCAATGACCATTCTTGAACTTTAGCCTCCCAACCTCTATATCCTCCTTGATGCCCCCTTGAAAGAAGAGACAGGGCAATTACTGCCGGTGGTCATTTTTCCTGGGGCCTGATCAGTGATTGCTCTCCATTTCTTAGAAAATGGGTAGGAAGAGTCCATGGAATAGGGAAAAGTGACAGTGTCTTGGAGATTCTTGATAGTTTTGTACATGTAATTAGCTCAAAATCTACTAAGTCTCAAAGGGAAGCCCTTTACCAAAAGTTAAAAAAAAGTCAGAATCAGAATCTCAACCTTAGAAAGTACCTCAAAGATTGTCTTGTCCAATATAGCTCTAAAAAAGATTGCCATTTTCAATCAAATCAAGAAGCAGCCTTTAACTTGAAGACCTCTAGGAGGGGAAACCTACTAGCTATGGTGGTAGCCCATCTATTTTTTGACAGCACCAACTTTTAGGAAGTTTTTCCTTATAATAAGTCTATGTTTTGTTCTTTGCAATTGTACCCATTCCTTCTGGCTCTGCCCTCTGAAGCTAAAACAAGCAGAAAAATTGAATCCCTTTTCTACCTAATAGATCTTCAAATACTTGAAGTCACTTATTATGCCCCTCTACTCTCCAAATCCTTTTTTCTTCAGACTAACCATCCCCAGATCCTTTAGTTGATCATCCTATAGCATAATCACAAGGCCCCAGCTGCCCTTCTCTAGACATTCTCCAGATTATCAGTGTCCTTCCTAAAATATGGTACTTCAAAGTGAACAAAATGCTTTAACTATTATCTGATCAGGAAAGAATATATTAGGATGTTCTGGTGCTAATTCAATCTGGCTCTGAGAACTGATTGTTAAATTTTAAATGTTGAACATTTGCCCTTTGGAAATCGGCAAATGCTCCAAATCAGGGCTTGCTTTATTGTTTTGTTGATTTCTAGACTTAAATTATGGGGGAAACATTAGAATGCAGATTAAATTATAAACGTTTCTCATACTTATTTATTCTTCTTCAAAAGATGGTTGTTAAGCATTTATTGGCAAATTTCTGAACTAACACCATGTTAGGCCTTAGCAATATATCTTCTCCACATAGTCTAAGATAATATTCACTTTCTTGACTCTATCTTAAACTGTTCTCTTGTATTTACAATTCACTCTCCAATTAGTTAACCTCACTTCTCTCACTTTGCAATGATGATATTGATTTTTTAAATCCAAGTATCAAACTTTATATATGTCATTTGTAAATTTAATCAACATGCCATCCTCATCTCTTCATTTATTCAAGTCAGTGATAAAAGTCTTAGAAGGAAAGAACCAAGCACAAATCTAACACAATGTTACTTGCTAATGTAAGTATCTAGGGAACATCCTTGCCTACACATGGTTTCTCTTCAATGTAGATCCTGCTTTTGATCTCTTCTATGACAATTGCAAACTTTCTTGGCACCTACACATCTATCTCCTTGTTTTATGTCTCAATATTAATGAATAGAAATTTATTAAACAATATCATTTATGTTATATCTTTCAAGGAATCTTGTAAAATGTACATGTATGCATAGGATTAACCTTTCAGGAGCCTTTGAGGCAATCAAGACAATTTAAAGCATCATCTTTGAGGAAATGGTTTTCTTGACTGGATCACATTATTAAAATACTTTACAAAGGGCTGGCATTTTGAATTTTCTATATTTTTTATCCAGTTGAGTAATGGGGAATTTATGACCTATCATTTATGAAAGTCTGCTTGTTTCCAAACAACATCTTCATCAAGAATACTCTAAGTGGGTATGTTTATCTCATAAGATGTTGCATAGATGGCAAAGAAAGAATATGTGTCAATCATAATTGATCTTTTGGTCACCTTTTTTTCTGTTACAGAATATAATCTCTTTGAAAATAAATAGTACTTCATTTTTGCCTAATGCATTCTGGAAGATAGTTAAGGCACTTAGTAAATGTTTGGCTTTTTGACTGCTTAATTGTTCGATTTTTTATTTGGGTCCAATATTTTAATTGGGTTTTGTGTTCAGTGAGGGGGCACAGTGAATATAGAATTGGGCCTGGAGTCAGAAAGAGCTGAGTTCAAATATGGCCTTAGGTTATTGTCCTTCTTTCTTGAAGAGAACCAAAATGACATCACTACATTAGAGTCAAGTTGCAGTGTGTCTGACTGTGGCTGATCAGACCAATATGAGCTCAGAGTGCTCTGCCACAGGTCAGACATATATAGTCCATATGAACATTTAGGGCGGCTTCTCTAATTTTGAGCATCTTGTATTTCTTTTGGACTAATTCAATTCTGCTTTGCTCATAGAGCACAGCACCTTCTCTGATGAGGGCACACCATGCTGGGCAGTCCTGTGCCAGTGTCTCCCTTGTCATACAATTGATTCTAAAGTTCTTAAGAGATACCTTGAGAGTGTCCTTGTAAATCTCCTTTTTCTGACCACCTTGTGAGCACTTGCTCTGTGTGGGTTCTCCATAAAATAATTTTTTTTGCAAGCGTACATTTGGCATTTGAACATATGGTCAGCCTAATGGAGTTGTGCTCTCTATGGTAGAGTTGGAATGCTTGGAAGTTTAGTTTGAGAAAGGCCCTCGGTGTCTGGTATCTTATCTTGCCAGATAATCTTCAGAATCTTTCTAAAACAGTTCATAGGGAAGCGAACCGGTTTCCTGGCATGGTGCTGGTATATTGTCCAGGTTTCACAGGCACCCAACAATGAGGTCAGCACAACAGCTCTATAGACCTTCACTTTAATAATCATTTTCCTACCTCTCCTTTCCCACACTTTCATTTGGAGCCTCTCAAACTCTGAGCTAGCTCTGGCAATGCATGTGTCAATTTCATTATCAATGTGGACATCCCTGGAGAGTATATTGTCAAGGTAAGAGAACTTATCCACTTCTCCATTTACTGTAACTGATGGTTCCACATATGGATGATGTGCTGCTGGATGATGGAGGACCTATGCTTTCTTGGTGTTAATTGTTAGGTCAAAGTTAGCACAAGCAGCAGAGAATTGATCCCTTTGTTGCATCTTAGCTTTGGAGGTTGCATTGAGTACACAATACATCAATACATCCTACGAAAAACAGCAAGCTGGCCTTTGTAACTAGATCACAGAGTGGCTAGGGAGGGCCTGGAATCCAGAACACTGATCTCCCTGAGTTCAAATCTGACCTCAGACACTTACTAGCTATGTGGCCCCAGGACAAATCACCTTACCCTATTTGTTTTAGTTTCTTCATCTGTAAAATGACCTAGAGAAGGAAATAACAAAAACCACTCCAATACTTTGCCAAGAAAACCCCAACCTAATAGTCAGATCTGATTGTAAAATGACTGATCAATAACAATATTTTTCCAGGCCTTGAATGTCTTTCCCTCCTTCTGAAACATTGAAAAATGATACTTCCATGACATAATTTTGTCACCTCCAACCTGGACCTTCCCTGTGGACAATTGGTCTTAGTCAACTGTTTTCCCCCTTAATTCACTTTATTGCCATCTCTCTACTCTTCTAGAGAAACCATTTCATCATGTTGGTGTTGTCTTTACTTTTCTTGAAAATCTTTCCAGATTTTGTCTGCCTTTTATCTCTGTTTTCCTCCTTCCAGTTTCATCAATAAATGCCCATGGAATGTATTTGCTTACTTGGGTCTTTAACTCAATATTTTAGTTTTACCTTCCAATATTTCTCTGGACCATAGATCCAAAGCGGGAAAGGGCCCAGACTACATCCAGCCCCTCCTTTAACAGATGAGGAAAGTACTGAAGTACAGGGAAATGAAATAACCTCTCTAAGATCCTGTGGATAGGTAAGTCTCCCTGCAAGGAGAGACACTGTATGAACCATTACCTTTCTCCCTAAGGTAAGAATATCCAAATGAGTTATTTTTCTTAACAGATATGCTCATGGCTGTCATATTTCTTCCCTTAGAGAGTTGAGTCAGGCCTTTACTGGCTAAATGGTTTGTATGTTCTTTTTAATTATGGTGATAATAATAAGAATAAATGACTATAACAATAACAATAATAATAGCATTTATTTAACGTTTTAAGGTTAGCAAAGTATTTTGCAAATGTTATCTTGCCCTGGAACGTCCTGCCAACCCTCCTTCACAATCATCCTGGGAGATTCCTCTGCAAGGCCCATTCCCACTCTACTCTAAGTTCCTTCTAGAGCCTCCATTTTGGGGAGGGGCCCAGGCCCATCCACCTTATTTCTTCTCCCTAACTTTCTGGATTTCAAAATCATACTCCAGGGCTAGGTACTTTCTCCACAGCCCCTTTTATGTGTTGTCTTCTCCCATTAAAACACCAGTTCCTCCATTAGTATGTCAGTACAGGGATTATCTTCCTTTTTGCTTTTATTTATATCTCCAGTACTTAGTGTAATGCAGTAAATACATAATAAATGTTTCATTCTTTTCTTTTCTTTCCTCCCTTCCTTTTCTCATTTTATCTTCTCAACAACTATGGAGTTAAATGTTATATTATCCCCGTTTTACAGATGAGGAAACTGAGACAGCACAAGGACATAGAGCAGCTAGGTATTTGAGGCAGAATTGGAACTCAGGTCTTCCTAGTTCAAAGATCAGAATTCTGGCCACTATCACTTCTTGTGAAATTATTTAATTGGTATTAATGGCCTTTCTTTCAACCACATTCCATTTTTCATTATTAGCAACTTTTAAAAATAAATCAACTCATTTCAATTGCCTCATTTTTTCAGTGTTTTTTATTTTTTTTTTTAATTTTTAGAGTGGTGTATTTATTTTGGTCTTAGCTCTAACAAGTAAGTGATTTGATTATACAGAGACAGTCGATTTAGGAATGGTTTCCATGTCAGTAGTGAATTATTTCCTAGGCAGCTGGGAACACAGTGGGGAGCACTGGTCCTAAAAACAGGAAGATCTGTGGTCAGCTCTTACCTCAGACATTGTGAATTTGGGCAAGTCACCTTACCTCTGTTTTCCTCCAGTTTTTCAACTATAATGGGGACAGTAATAGTACCTTCTTTCCAGAGTTGTGGGGATAAAATAAAGTGCTTATTAACACAGTACTTGGCATATAGTAGGGGTTATATAAAGGCTAGCTATTATTATTGTTATTTTCAACTTCATTTTTGGGTGATATTATTCAATAATTACCAGTTCTATCACCTTTTAATCTTTTTATTAAAGAAAATATTTCTGATGGAGAAACCTAAAAAGACTTACATGAACTGATGTTGGGTGAAGTGAGCAGAACTGGGAGAACACTGTACACAGTAACGACAACATTATGTGGTAGTCAACTATAATAAACTTAGCTCTTCTCAGGAATACAGTGATTCTAAACAATTCCAATAGATTTGTGATGGAAAATCCCATCCATATCCAGAGAAAGAACTATGAAATCTGAATGCCAATTGAAAGATATTATCTTGACTTTTTAAAAAAATTTTTTTGTTGTTTCCCCCTTTGTTCTGATTCTTCTTTTACATGATTAATATGGAAATATGTTTAACATCATCGTACATGGAAAGCCTATATCAGATTGCTTGATGTCTTGGAGATGCGGGAGGGAAGGGAAGAAGGGAAAACAATTTGGAACTCGAAATCTTACAGAAATTAATCTTGAAAACTACCTTTAAGTATCTATAAATGTAATTTGAAAAAATAAAATATTAAGTGCAAAAATAAATGAAAATAAAGAATAAATTTTTTTTCTGATGTATAGGCATAAATCTTCTGTTTAGTCTATAAATCTCTGACTTTTCTCATTCTTATTGTTGGTTCACAGTTTCCAAACTGTTTTTCACCATTCTTAGAATATTCTAATCCTTGTATTGAATTCACTGAGCATCAAAGAGTATGCTATAATACCTTAGAGGGTCTTATCAAGTTCTTTGTGAAATTTCTCTACCTCATCATCATCTGCAGTGGATGTTAGTGCATAAATTGCAGTTCTTTTCAGCATGGTATTTTTGAAATTACTTATCATGAACAGGGCAATACGTTGCCAAATAGTGCATGAAATGATGCTGCTTGTTCCCTTCAGATACCAGATAAAAACCAATTCTTCAAATTTCTTTATTTCTCAGTACAAGGGGAAGTTGTGGTCTGTCCTTCCACTTCTTCTATCTTCAGATCTCAGTTCTAGCCACAATGTCAAAATCGATACCACTCAGTTCCTTCAGCAGTATGTCCACTTATTGGTCTTTGGACAAAGATCTCACCTTTAAAGTACCAGTAGTTATATTAAAATTTATAGTTAGTCTAAAATAGTGTGACCTTTAACACCATACTGCCCCTTTTCCTGAAGGCCATTTTATAATTTTACTTTATGGATTACCAGAATTAAAAAGAATTAACAGCCAACTGGCTAGACTATTGGTGGCAAACACTTGACTAGTCTGGTCTTCAGAAGTTGACTCAATCTATTACTAGGATCATATTCAACATCTTTCCAAAATGGTAAAAAAAAAAACAAAAAAAAAAACCAAAAAAACACAACCCTATCTGAGTTTTTACTACACTGACTTATTCTTCAAGATTCCAAGGTCACTTCCAAACCACAATAAACATCAGAATGGAGAATTCTTGGAGACAATGAGAAAGAAAAAAAGTATTAATTGAATCATTTATAACTGCTTCCCTCTGAACTGTCATGTAAGAATATTGAGTAGCTAGGCCTTTTTTTTCAGAGATAGCTCAGTCATTAAAAGTAATGTGCAATTTCTCAAAGGCAATGCAATCTGTTGTACTTCTCCTGTGCAAATCTGTATGAATTTCATTGTCTGTCCACAATAGCTATTCAAGATATATGCAATGATAGATCATATAATCATATATGCATATGCATATCCTTACATATACATATTTATTATATATAGTTTCTCTTTTCTTTTCCTTCTTTTCTTTTCTTAGATTGGACTTCCCCATCTTACCTAGGCAGAAAATAAGGCTCTAACCCTACTACTGCTTGTTTTATTTTTAGATCTGCGCTGGTTTACCCATTCTTAAGCAATTCAGTATGCTCAGGCTCCCAGGGACTCACTGTGTAAACTCTTGAGCCAGCCTTAGTATTCGTAGTACCTGGGATTATAGGTGTATGCTACCATACCTGTTATATACAGATTTTCCATTTTAATTTTCATTTATTTGGGTTTTCCTGTTTGGATAATTAGGCAGAACACTTTTTGATTGGCCATAGTTCTTAGTGTCAAGGGTTTATCTGATGTTTTGGGGTTTGATACAATGTCATCCACAGAAAGGTATATCTGGAAGTCCTTGACATCTTTGGGAATCTCTCACATTTGGAAATCCTTCATGATAGTAGCAAATCTCTGTGGAAAGCATATAACTGCCTGGCTTCTGCCTTCCTTGACATTAAAAATTGGTGTTGTTCAGCAAAACCATCTCACTTGTATTTTCAAAGACTCTTCTAAACTTTCTCCCCAAAGATGAGTGAGCCTTTAAGGTGCTGTTTTTATCTACTGAGTCAAATGCCCTTCTTTACTTTTTCTTTTATAGCCCACAGACAATAAGCATGGTGGAACCTTGCACTCTTTCACCTGTCTAAATGTCAAGAAATGGTATGTTATAAAGTAACATGTCAAAGTATTGATCATACTCTTATCAAAGATGCCCTAAATTATATTTAGCTTATTCTCATAAAGATTTGTAGGCATGGCAAAGTAGTTATGGATATCACTTCATTTTTGTCAGTAGTAATTAAGTCTGTGATTTCCATTCCCTTTCCCCACAAGTTCTTGGCATTTCACAATTTAGAGAGAGTGCTAAGAATCAGTTAATTTTTAGACCATGTAAGAATATTAATTTAATTGTTGATAAACAAAGATGGTTGCTACTGTCATAGAGGACATTTAGCAGAGAAGTCCAAATCAGGTGTCTCTATTGTAATGGATGAAAAAATTGCTTTGTTAATGAACACTTGACAGAGCTTTACCATTTGTGTGCATAGAATTGTGTTTGTTATCTCTCTAGTTTTATTCTTAAATATTCTTGGGGAGGGGGTGGTATATGTGTATAGATGATGAAAAAAGATTTTTCTCTGATCCAGAACTATTCTTTTATCAGTATAAGAAACTCTCTGATGAAGAAACTCCTTTTATAAATGCTGGTCCATCTGCCATTCTCTAACTTAGGGCACAAAGAGTTAACTGAGACACTAATGGGTTAAAATGACATGCTCATGGGGCCCCATGGCCAGTAGGTACAAAAAGCAGGACTTCAACTCATCTTCCCTGACTCAAAGATTACATTGCTTCTCATATACAAACATATGTATAAATATGTACCCAAGCATGTAATATATGGATAAAATATGAATGATTTATATATGACAAATATATACTTGCATCATGTTCTAATAATTTAAAGAAGAGTGATTTCATTTTGCACAGCTCCAACCACATGGATAATGACTGTTTCATATTGAGACTCTTCAAGATTTTATCATCTAATGGTCAGACTTTTGTTGATGAGTCTCCATATTTTCTAAGCATGTTAATTCTTGTATCTCAGATCCAGAGTATGTTGTATGGTCAGCATTCTGAGACTCTGGAATCAATCAAAAGTTCACATTCCATGGCAATTTATCTTTGAGAACTCAAAGGCACTTCTCTCCCACCAAAATGAGGCTTCAAAGATGGAGTTTAGTGCAAGTTGTACATAAACATTTATTTATTAAAATATTTAATAGGAAGTAACATATTCTTTAAAATTTACATTTCTTTTTCCTATTGGTATTGTTGCATGACTGTAAGTAACAAAACACTAGGATCTCCAAAGAATTAAGATGAGTATCACACAGAGAGATGCATGCAGATGTAAAAAGGCTGTAAAAATTGCTTCTAATCAAGGGCTATAAAGAAATGAAGTAAAGTATGTCATCAAAGAAATGTATGATGAAAAGGGATGGAGTAGTTGTGTACAAAAATTGGCCAGACCATGGGCTTCAATGCCATCCTCATGCCAAAGGAGAGCAAGAACCTCAGCATGTTGAATAGACTTCCCATGACAAACTTAAGAAAGTATATGAATGAGTGAATATTCTATAGATGAATTCTAATTTGTATATTTGGAGAAAAATCCACATCAATGAAATAAAATTTATGTATATATTATAAAATAGTATTTAAAGATCAACACACAAGTATTATAGCAATAATATATCATAAAAAATTAATATAGTGTGACTGTTTTTCTTTTATTATTTAATACTGTATTTTTCTGTCCTTGGAATTGAAGATATAACTAAAAGATACAGGAAGAGGCCTGACTCCAACTGTTTTTTATTGTTGTCGGTTGGTTGTCAAAGAAGTGGTTTCTTGCTGACAATACCTTTAAAGCATAATTAATAAGAAAACTTTCGTAAGTGATTTTTTTCAAATTACAAACATTTTATAAAAGGATTTCTTTGAATTTTTACTTCCAATGATTTTTATTGGAAAAAATTGATCAGTTTATATTAAAATTCTGAATATTGTTTTTTTAGAGTCAAAAAAGCTTTCTTTCCTTTGTGCTTTTATTCAACAAATCAATTTTGGAAAGAACACACCATGGTTTGGTTGTGTTACTTGATTCAGACCAAACAATGAACTAAGGTTTTTTAAATAATCAGTGTTATCCCTATCCCTCTAAGATCTAATCTTTTCTTCCTTTTAGACAAACAATTTAATTCCATTTTCTTATTACTGTCAGGAGCAGGAGAATCTGAATCTTAGACTCACTTATTTTTGCAAAGAAAGATCTTTCTGTGAGTTTCAAAACTCATTTTTTAAAATTATCCTTCAGCTAATATTTACATTGTTCAAAGGAATCCATAAATATTAGACTACTATAATTAAAATCACTCCATGACTCCACTAAGAAATAAACATCTCCTACTAGTCTGCTAGTTGGTGATCCATTGAAAATATAAGGAAGGTCCATCACAATGGAGTAGGCACAATAATCAAGATCTACCATCAAGGTATGTGGTAGCCTCAATCTTTCACCTAAGAAGTAAACTAAGAGATTCTCTTTCACATTAACCACTTTGTGTTAAGATGCAACTGACTTTGAACATCAAGATTTTTTTTTTATTTAAAACTTTTACATGTTTAGGATGTTTGGTAATAAAATTTTGAGGAATTGGTAAAACAGACAAACAAACAAACAAAAAAAAACTATCCAGGTTGGGGGTCATTGACCTTTAGGATCTTTCTCATCTCTGAGAATGTGATTCCTTATGCCTTCTATGAGAGGGGGCAGCTTAGGTGGCACAGTAGATAGAGCTAGGCCAGGAGTCAAGAAGACTTGTCTCTGACTTCAAATCTGTCAGGCATTTACTAGTTATGTGATCCTAAGCAAGTCATTTAACCCTGTTTACCTAATTTCCTCATCTATAAAATGAGCTAAAGAAAGAAAGGATGAATCACTCTGGTATCTTTGCCAAAACAAACAAACAAACAAAAAACCAAAGTAGGTCAGGAAGAATCAAACAAAATTGAAAAAACAAAAACAAAAACAAAAAAAACTTCTGGGAAAAAGAAAAAATTCCCAGCATGCACTTACCTGATAGGTTGCCAAAAGTCATTAACATGAATATCATGGAAATAACTGGGATAAAGCCTCTTTCTGGTCAACTTCCACCATTATTCCCATTATTGTGCATTTGTATTCTGGGACAGATTGTAAATTACTCTTCAATTCCTTGAAACAAATCCAATAAAAAATTACTATAAACCACCCCCAAAAAAATCAATCAACTGAATTTTTAAAAAATATTGTTCATATATTATAGGCAAATTAGAAGAATAAAAGATAGTTTACCCCTCAGATCTGTGGAAAAGGAAGGAATTTGTAGCCAAAGAAGAATTGGAATTCATTATTGAACCCAAAATAGATCATTTGGATTATATTATGTTAAAAAGTTTTTGCACAAACAAAACTAATGCAGATAAGATTATAAGGGAAGCAATAAACAATACTATATGACGATTGATTCTGATGGACATGGCTCTCTTCAACAATGAAATGTCTCAAACCACTTCCAATTGTTCACTGAAGAAAGCCATATACACCCAGAGAGAGGGATATGAAATATGGACCACAACATAACATTTTCATGCTCTCAATCGATGTTTGCTTGCATTGTGTGTCCTTTATCTGATTTTTCGTTCTTGTAGATACGATTTTTCTTGCACAACAATGGAAATATGTATACATATATTTGATTTGTCAAGTATTTTAACATAATTAACATGTAGTGAATATTCTGCAATCTAGGGGAGGGGTAGGGAGTAGGGGGGAAAAATTTGTAACAGAAAGCTTTGTAAGGGTTAATGTTGAAGAATTACCCAAACATATGTTTTGCAAATAAAAAAAGAAATTAAAAAAAAAAGAAGGGAAGCAATAAACTGAAAAAAAACATTTTTACATTCAAAGGTTCTGATAAAGGCTTCATTTCTAAAATATATAGAGGACTGACTCAAATTTACAAGAATTCAAGCTATTCTCCAATTGATAAATGGTCAAAGGATATGAACAGTTTTCTGATGAAGAAATTAAAACCATTTCTAGTCATATGAAAAAGTGTTCTAAATCACTATTGATCAGAGAAATGCAAATTAAGACAATTCTGAGGTACCACTACACACCTGTCAGATTGGCTAAGATGACAGGAAAAGATAATGATGAATATTGGAAGGGATATCGTAAAACTGGGACACTAATTCATTGTTGGTGGAGTTATGAACTGATCCAACCATTCTGTAGAGCAATTTGGAAGGGCTATCAAAATGTGCATACCTTTTGATCCAATAATGTTTCTACTAGGTTTTTATCTCAAAGAGATCTTAAAGGGGGGGGGAAGATCCACATGTGCAAAAATGTTTGTGGTAGCCATTTTTGTACTGGTAAGAAACTGGAAACTGAGTGAATGCCTATCAGTTGAATAATGGTTGTACACGAATATTATGGAATATTATTGTTCTAAAAGAAACAATCTGCAGGATGATTTCAGAGAGGCTTGTAGAAACTTATATGAACTGATGCTAAGTGAAATGAACAGCACCAGGAGATCATTGTACATGGCAACAATAAGATTATATGATAATCAATTCTGATGGATGTGACTCTTTTCAACAATGAGATGATTCAGACCAGTTCCAATGACCTTGTTATGAAGTCATCTACACCCTAACTGTGTGAACTGAGTGTGGATCACAGCATAGCATTTTTACTCTTTTTGTTGTTCTTTGCTTGAATTTCATTTTCTTCCTCATTTTTTCTTCCTTTTTGATTTGATTTGTCTTGTGCAGTAATATAATTGTATATATATGTATATTATATGTATGCATATATTGGATTTAACATATTTTACCATATTCAACAGATATTGGATTACTTGCCATCTAGGGGAGGGGTGGGGGAAGAGGAGGAAATTGGAACACAAGATTTTGTAAGTGTTAATGTTGAAAATTTTTCCATACACATGTTTTGAAAATAAAAAGTTTTAATAAATAAAAAACCAAAAAAAATAAAATATTGTTCATAAAGACATTGGGTATATACTTC
Organism: Myrmecobius fasciatus; assembly: GCA_023553655.1. Taxonomy (NCBI): domain Eukaryota; kingdom Metazoa; phylum Chordata; class Mammalia; order Dasyuromorphia; family Myrmecobiidae; genus Myrmecobius; species Myrmecobius fasciatus. Next base: position 27,192 of record JAJPUD010000066.1, read on the forward strand.
TAATTCAAGTTTACATAGTCATTTATATGCCTTTATGTGTATTTTGAAAATGCCTCTTCCTTACCATCTGGACCTAGTCTTTGGTCATACAGTAACCAAGCTCTTAACAAGTTTTTCATTTCTGATGTCACTAAATTCTTTGCTTATTGAATACATCCATGTTGGTATTTTATTTTACTTCATTGTTCAGAATTAGAATTACAAAATTGGAATTTTTCTTTCTTGATTTTATATTCTTAGCTGCCTATTCTGCATCTCCATCTATCCTTTTTGTCTCTCTGTTGGGGAATTAATAGACTAGTTACTGGTGCTACATGTGTTACAATTTAATATGCAAATACTTTACCTCAATTCAACTCAAAAAATAATTGTTATGATAGAATAGAGTGTGAAACATTCTCCTAAGCAAGAAATAGGGGAGGGGGAATCCCTGATCTCAAGATGTTTATAGTTTAATAATGCAGGACAGGCAATATTTTGCAATGGAAAGAATATTGGATTTGAAGTTAAAAGACCTAAGCAAAGGTACCAGCAGGCCAACAATTCTTAAATGTTCCACATCTAAGATGGTGCCTTCATCAATTATTATTATTAATATATTATTATTCTTACAGGAAGGGCTTAATCCAGAGATATATTAATATAGGTTAGGGACTTCTCCCACGCTTGTGTATGTCAATGATCTGATTATCTCCCCTATCTCTCACTGATCCATTGCCCCTCTGCATTTTGCTGAGAAGATTGTTAGAGAATGAAGATTCTATGTATGCCTAAGTATAAAAAACATATGCAAGATTGGGAACCCTGGCTTTTCTGTTTATTACTTTTCAGTTTCTTTGTCTATGATCTATTTTAATCTCCTTTAGTCTTCTCTATGAGTTGGTGTGTCTCTCTGTCTTTGGTGTTTGTCTGAAAAGATGGTCTTCTCTTGATAGGCTTGAGAGAGCAGGGTTCCTGGAGGAGAGGGAAAAGTGTAATGAAAGGGTTGTCTGTGTCTATTCCTCAGGGACAGGAGAGAAAATCTGAGGAAATGGGTCCAGCTTGCCAGATTGCTTCCAGTCCTGGCTGGGGAAGAGTGAGTACCCTCTCAAATGTAATATGGTACACTTTGTGAACAGCCACCATGCCAGTGCATATCCTTATTCTTAACTAGCTCAGGAGCTGCACAGATGGAGGAAGAGTCTTTGCCCGACTATGAAGATGGAATCTCATTCTCTGTCTCCCCTCCTCCTCTCTGCTTTGTTGCAGAATGGGAAATTTGGAAACCTAAATGCTTTGCCCAATTTAAAAGTCAAATAAAGCAACAGAAATGTCTCTGGAGTGGCACTAAAAGTTATTATTAAATTATTATACTTCATTCTCTCAGTTATTATGAGAGATTTGTTATTTGGGAAGAGGAAAAAATACTTTTTATACCATCCATTTGAGACAGTTTAGGTAAAGGTTTTGCTCAGTTCCTTCTACCTGAGAATACTTCTAGTTGATGAACAGCAGTTACTGATGTAACTATGCTGCAAGTGTCTTTGTTTAGAAACAGATCTCATAACTCATGTTCAACTTTATGCCTCTCCACCTCCTCCCCACCCCCCACTCCCAGCATGCCAGGAAAAATTATAATGCTAATGGAATTCTATTTCATTTCAGATCTGCCAGATTTCCAAAGGATAAAAGCAATACACGCCAGAGCACCCTGTTATTCTTTCCTATGTGGAAATATAAAGAGTGAGTGTGGTAGAGTGGAAGATGCATTAAATTTGGACACAGAAAGAACTGATCAGTTAGCCTTTATTAAGTACCTACTATGGTCCCTTCTGGATCATGGCTTGGTTGTGGCTGAGGGAAAGTAGTTCAATGAAACTATGAGCTATGTGGGGACAGGATTATGCAAAACAGATATAGGTCATAGTGAAGAGTTCTAACAAAAGATGATCTACTGGAGAAAGAAATAGCAAACCACTCCAGTAGCTTTGCCAAACAAACAAACAAACATACAAACCCATGAACAGTATTAAAATTCTAAAAGATATGATCTTGGAAAGGCTTGCTGTGATCCACAGGTTCACAGAAACAGACACAACTCAACAATAATGGCACTGAGTCAGATATGATGCTAGACTCTGAGGATCCAGACTCAAAAGTGAAACACAACCCTTCCCCTAAGGAAGCTTCAAATCTGGGAACTAGCATTGATTAAACAGCTAATATGTGCCAGGTCCTGTGCTAAGTATTTTACAAATATTTATAATAGGGGCAGCTAGGTGGCGGAGTGGATAGAGCACCAGCCCTCAAGTTAGGAGGACCTGAGTTCAAATCTGGTCACACTTCCTGTGTGACCCTGGGCAAGTCACTTAAACCCAATTGCCTAAGCAAAAAGCCCCCCCCCAAAGTAAGCAAATATTTATTATATGTGTGTATGCACATACATATATAGGAATATACATGTAAATGTGTTCCCTTTTAGACTTTAGCAAATGTGTAGGTCATAATGGACAAGACTTTAGATTGGTGATAGAATCATTCCATTCCAAAAAGGATATCATCAGAGATCTGAAGTAGCTTCTCAGAAAAGGAAATGGAAGAAGAAACAATGAATTTGCATCCTAGGCAAAGAATATCTTTTTTTTTTCAGTCATTAATTTGCAAAGATTCACTGGAACACATTAGAATTTTTAAAAATAAAAGAAACAACACCTCAACAATCCTGAATCTTAATACTCTTAGATTATTGCTTGATTATAACCTTGTAGAAGTATAGATTTGGGAAATGCCTAGTGCCTATGAAGGAGAAGGAGGTTTTTCCTTGATGGGGCCCAGCCTAGGACCAGGAATAGTTGTCCAAAGTCCATTACCATCCTCCCAGTCATCCAGATTCACAACCTAAAAGTCATCCTGGACTTAACCCTCCACATATCCAATCCATTGCCCAATCCTGCTGATTTTACCTCCAAAATATGTTTACTACTTGCCCCAGGTGCAGGCCCCCATCACAAGCCACTCATGTCACACTTCCCTAAGCTGTTAAACTGATCTTCCTAAAGCTCAAATCCAATCATGTCATCCCTCTATTTATGGGTTTATTACTTCATTGACTCCCTTTCACCTCCAGGATCAAATATAAAATCCTCTGGTTTCCAGAGCACTTAATAACTTGTTCCTTTTCTTCTCTTTCCAGTCTTCTATCTTATTCTTCCCACACATACTTGATTCAGTGACTTTGGCCTCTTTACTGTTTCTTAAACATCCTCCATCATTCTTCAGTACTTCTGTCTTCCTTCTGCTGATCATCTCCAAGTTTTATCCCACATATTGCTGGAACAACGTCATTGTTTGTGTTCTCCCCCATTGTAAAGTCTTCGAGGGCATGAACTTAGCATGGCATAGCCCTGGCATGTAATAGATGCCTGATAAATGTGTGTTGACTCAGTAAACCTCTGTTCTCTTCCCTCCTGCCAGAGCAGTAACAAATCCCAAAAATGAAGCCCCAAAGGAGCAGAGCCTTCGTCAATCATAGATTAAAGAGTTTTGTTCCTTCTGAAAGGGCATGAGCATTGGGGGCAGAGTCTGTTGCTGGAGGTGATGGAGAGGATAGATAACCAGCAGCAAACTTTGTGAATATTCTGCAAGGATAGTCCCTGTAATCTAGGAGAAAAACAATGGAGAAAAAGCAGCTTAGAAATTGCATTGACCACAGATATTCCCTTCATTTCTGCCTCATTACCATTATATTTTAACTTTATGCCCACTTTCCCCCCCCCCATGGTCTTCATATTTGTGAGAAAGGGAACTGCAGGTTTTTGGGGAGAATGTTTTGTTTGAACCATTTTTGTTATACTGCTAGGATCAGGAAGACTTCATGTAAGTGGTGCTTGAAGAAACTAGAAAGAAGGATGGGGTAGAAATGAGGAGTATGAAGTTACACATGTGCTAGTTAAGAAGACACAGAGAAGGTAGCGGGAATAGCACATAGAAAGAGCAATAAGAAGGTTCATTTAACTATATTCTAGTGACAATGATGTCTAATAAGGCTTAAAAGGTAGGTTGAAGATCAGAGAGTGTGAGCTTTATAGAACAGAGGACTTTATATATGATCTTAGGAATAATAGGTAATACCTGTAATTTAGTGAGTAGAGTGATGACATAGTTAGACCTGGACCTTAGGAAAATCACTGTCAACTGTGTGGAGAATGAATTTTATTCCTATCTCAGCTATATAGTTTTTTATTGTCTCCATTATTAGACTGAGAGCTCTTCAAGAACAAATACTGTAACTTTGCCTTTCTTTCTATAGCTAGTGCTTAAGCACAGTCCAGGCCATACAGTGTTTACCACACTATGGACAAGCCTTAGCTTCTCTTGGTTTCAGTTTCCTTCTCTGTGTAACTTTGCTTCTGGCAAGGGGTTACAGAGTTACTATAAAGATGCTCCATATTTATAAACCTACCTCATAGAAGTAAGCCTAAGAGTAAGCAGATTCTACATCTGCAATACAAAGGAATTGGGCTAAATAATCCCCAAGATTATTTTCTAGTTCTGAAGTCCCATGGACAGTTTATAATATTAGCCATAACTGATATGCCCCTCTTTAGGAAACTCAATGACCACGTTATCATTTTTTTGCATTACCTTAAAGGATTCCACTTACATTACTAGTAAAGTTGAATATTTTAGGGAAAAGAAGTCATATACTGCAATGAGATGGACATCATGGACTCAGAGAAGATAGGAGGAAATGCACCTCCTGTCTTTTGTTGGAGAGTAAAGACTAGAATATAGCATATGTTTGCAAATGAAGTCAAAAGTGCTGATTTTACTTAGTTCTTTTTTCTTTCTTTTTTTATAGAGAAAATTGTTTGAGAAGAGTGGTGTTTGTGTAGGTCTGGAGGTAATGAATAGACATTCAGAAATGACGTTAAAAACAAGAAGTCTTAAAACTTTTAAAAGGAAGTGGAGAGGAGAGAGACACATAATGTAAACTAAGAGACAGAAAGGGGGCAGAAAGAGACAATAAGAAAGAGATAAGGATAGAATAAAGGAGGGAGGGAGGAAAAAAAGAGAGGAAAGGGAGATATGGAAAAAGTGAGAGAAGACAAGAAGAAGAAAAGGAGAGGAGGAAGAGAAAGAGAAGTAGAAAGAGGAAGAAGGGAGAGAGAGGGGGGAAAAGAGAGAGAAAAAGAGAGAGAGAGAGACAGAGAGAGAGAGAGAGAGAGAGAGAGAGAGAGAGAGAGGAAGAGAGAGAGAGAGAGAGAGCATTGGTTTCTAAGTCAAAGGACTTGAGTTCTAGTCCCAAATCTTATTATGTATGTATGAGTTGGGCAGATTGCTTAACCTGTACTCTCTTTCCTCCTTGATAAAATAAGAACTGGACTAGATGTTTCCTTTAAACTCTAAAATTCTAAGGATTTTTTTTTCTTTTTGCTTAATAGCTTTACTTTACTTATAACATGGCACTTTGAAATCACTACTTAGAGGCATTATCCCAAATTCTCACATAATCCCTTAAAGGTACTTAGTGGGGCATCTTTAGTGGGAGAGAGAAGAGAATCAAAATACTTTCTAGATATTTTCTCATCAAATCATCACCCCTTTCCTACCACCTTCCTCCTTGAAGTCAGGTCCCCTTAATTCCCTATTCAGTGTTCTTTCAACCAACCCATGTGAATAATAAACACTGTGATTTATTATGAGTCATTTAGGAAGAATTGTAAATGGACACAGTGGTGTATAATCCATCTGCTGATCCCAAAGCCCCCACGTTAATGAGTATACAGTGCACATAATGACTGTATCATATAACCCAACCTTCCTGATATTCACTTACCAGGACATCTAATGATTTATGGAAAGCAGGTGGATGTTTCCTGATGCCCCATTCTGTTCCAAGAGGACAGACAGAATCCTTTTCTATTGTTCTTCCCCCAAGATGTTGTTAAAGCTTGAGGCTACTGTCTCATATTCCTGCAAGTAGACCAGCAGAACACTGGAAGGGGTGATAGCTTGCCCTTTGCATGTGTATGTGTGCAGTTGTTTGTTTGTTTTTTTTTTAATTTCTGTAAAAGTTCAAGTATAGTCCAGACCAATTGGCACAATGGGCACACCTCAGTACATAATACCTTCCTTTTGTATACCTCTCTATGTCTTCAACCTTCTCCAAGTTTAAAACTTGAAAAACACTTATTAAATTCCTAATGTATGAAGAACATCTTTGGAAGCACTGAAAATGCAAAGTTTAAATGAACCAAGATACTTGACCTAAAGCTTAGAACCAAAAGAAAATAATACACAAACACAGATAACTTTAATATACAATGTTTTAGGGACATACTTGTTAGGGAGGCCAGAGGAAAGGCTATGTGAGGTCCAATTTAAAACTCCTCCACATTCTTCTGGGAACCACAGATCAGGACAGCAGAATTGAAGATCTAATATTGCAAAGCATGTTCTAGTAAATAGAATAAGGAAAAGCCAGGCTTTGAATCTCTCCTCTGATACTTTTAAGCTATGTGACAGTGTCAAGTCCTTTTACCTCTTTAAGCCTTAATCTTCTTATCTATAAAGTGGTTAAACATATCTAGAGTTGAGTTATGATCCTCCCAGGCAGCAGTGTGCTGATAAATATTTAATAACTATCTGGAGGTTGGAGTGGAAGAGGGAAGGGCACACTTTTAAGTTTAATTAGCATTATTCATATATTCTCCCTATTTTCTTAAGTCTAGAAAATCAACAAAACAATACACCAAGCCCTGATCTGTGACATTTGTCAATCTGTCAGTTATAAATAATCATATTTTAACAATCAGCTCCCTAAATAGCCTGCTCTAGAGTTGTAAGATTCCTAGGATGTTGAGTATCTACAGTATTTTGTAAAACTAAACATATTATATAAAACTGTGGATATATGTATCTATACTCCATTGGGAATTTTAATTGGCTGAAAACTCAATATCAATCAACATTGTGGGGAAAAAAAAGGATCCCCAGGAGTCAATGCAAACATAAACTGCATTAATAAAAATGTTGTTGTTGTTCTTATTGGTCTTTCATTTTTGAAGAGAACCAATGACAGGAAAATGATGTACTCTTTCCCAGTCAAACCATAATTGAAATATAGCATTAAATTCTGAACACATTTTGGGAGAGACATTATGGGGAAGGGATAGAGAAGGCGGTCCTAGGATAATGATTAAAATCTAACTTAAATAAATCATATAAAGGTTTGTTGAAGCCAGTTTGTTAACACATAACTATATCTGCTACTCGGGAGCCTGAGCCTGCAGATTGCTTAAGTTCTGAGCTAGGCTTGACTGTCTGGAATCCATATTGTGAGCTACCAGGAAAGGGATCATTACCAGATTGCTTAAGGAAGGGCTAACCAGCCCAAGTTGGAAACCAAGCAGGTCAAAGTTCCTATGCCAATCAGAAGTGTTATGAGTCCCTAAGTGGCTATTGTACTTTCAAACTGGATGATGTAGGAAGATTAGTCTCATTATAGATGTATGTCTATGTATACATATGTATGTATATGTATATGTGGCAGCTAAGTGACATAATGAATAGAGTACTAGATTTAGAGTCAGAAAGATTCATCTTCCTGAATTCAAATCTGGCCTCAGACACTAGCTGTGTGACTTTAGGCAAGTCATTTAAGCCTGTTCACTGTTTCCTCATCTGTTTTCTTTAAAAGATCTTTAAAAAGTAAATGACAAATCACTCCAGTATCTTTGTCAAGAAAACCCTAAATGGTGGTCTAGAAGAGTTGAATATAACTGAAAATGACAATAACAAATATATTTATGTGTATATGTATATATATGCATGTATACATATACACATGTTGAAAAAACTAAACTTGTAAGATATGACACAAGGTAGATGGGGAGAAAAGAATCTTCAAATATTAAAAGGACTATTGTGAGGAACAGATACTAAACTTATTCTACTTGGCCCCAGAAGGAAGAAATTGAAAGAATGAAAGGAAGTTATAAGTAGGTATAGCTTATTGCACTATTTAGAAGAACTTTCAAATGATTAAATCTGCCTGGAGGGAAGAGAGAGGTGAATTCCCAATCAGTGGAAGTATTCATATAGAGACTAGATAATTACTCATTTACCTTTGTTAGAGGACTCCTGCTCAAGTATAAATGGACCAGGGATGATCTTTGTATTCCTTTCCAACCCTTAGTCTATGACTCTCTACTATCTCTTTGTATTCAAAAAGTACTTAATTCAATCTTTTCCTAATAATAATAATTTAGCCATTATTTTATTCAGTTATTTTTTCAGTTGTATCCAACTTTTCATGACTCCATTTGGGGTTATCTAGGGAAAGATATTGGAGTATTTTGTCATTTCCTTCTCAAAGTTCATTTTTTTTCTTACATATGAGGAAACTGAGGTTTGCTGACGGTCATACAATTAGTAAGTGTCTGAGGCTAGATTTGAACTCAGAAATAGGAGTCTTCCTGACACCAGGCCTGGCATACTATTCACTGCAACACCTAGCTGGTATTATAGGAAGTGCCAATTATTTACTATAATTAAGAAGATCATAGAATTTTACATTTAGAGCTCTGAGGGAATTTAGAGATCATCTAATTTAAAGTCTCATTTTACAGAGGAGGAATATAAGGACTAGAGAGATTAAGTATTTTCCCTAAAGTCACACAGGTACTAAATGAAAGAGTTAGGAACCAGACCCCACTTTCTTCAATTCTAAATCCAGGGCTCTTCCCATTGCCCAACACTGTTTATTCTATGAAAGACACATGATATTTGATGATTTTTGTGATTGTGACTGCAAAGTACTTTGGTCGATGACCTTGGATTGGTGGTTCCTGGAGGAGTCACTGGAGGACCTGGAAATGTATTCTCTGGTTCTAATGTCCTAGTGGCATTAATTTTCCAAACTCCATGTATTTCTTTTTTCAGTTAAAGCATTGAGCCTCTTGCCACAAAGACATCTTTAATGTCTGAAACACAAACCAATATAGTTGAAAAACAAAGAGCAAACTGCCATTTGGGTCATGATGTCAGGACAAATCAAGACTAGAAAGCTTCTATTCTCATCCTTGAAATGCCTGAAAGAGAAGCAGAAATTATATTTTATCTGATATATTAAACTGGGGCTTGATACTTGTAATGATATTATCAAATTGTTGTTGTTATTATTATTATTATTTTACAAATCTGTTTAACTTTAAAACAAGTTAGAAAATATTGGCTTTGGCTTAAATGAGACCTGAATTGTCTCAGGTCGGATCTGCCACACGAGGCAAGGCCTCCTGCTGAAAACTACTGCGCTGCGTCATTAGGTTGGCAGCTCCTACTGAGAGAAACAACAGAATCCAATTCACTCAGGTAAAGTGACTGAAACAGGAGGAGGGAGAAAATCTCCCAGAGAGAGCCCAACACCTTTTTTTAATAGATACTCTTAGTCAATATTTATCTAGCTATCAAAGGAATTATACGTAATCATTTATCTCTTTTTCTCTTTCAGTGTGGTTCACTGAAACACTATGGTACTTCTCGCCACAGAGTGCCTTAACTCAGAACTTAGAAGAAAGATTCATCTTCTTCATTTTAGTTCTTAGGAAGTGAAGATAAATTCCAGGGATGGAAACATGATCAAACTTGTTCAAATTTAAGGTCTTCAGCTGAAGTTCTATGAAAAAGAAGCTTTTAGTCCCTCTTGGGTGTTAATTTACAGTACTTTAATCCTCATTAAGCATTATTTATAACCATCAGGACTGGGATTTTCTATTCAGTATAGTATGATTACAGTTGGCATCATATCTCTCTCCCTCTCTCTGTCTCCCACTCTTTGTGTGTGTATGTGTGTGTGTCTGTCTGTCTCTCACTCTTTCTTTTTCCTTCCCTCCCTCCTCTTTTCTTCTTCTTCTTCCTCCCTTTTCTTTCTCTCCTTTTTCTTTATTCCATCTCTCTCCTCTTAAATCCTTCCTCTCACCCCTTCCTACCTGTCTGTATCTCTGTCTCTGTGTCTATGTCTGTCTGTATTTCTGCCTCTCTCTGTGTGCCTGTCTCTGCTTCTCTGTCTCTCTCTCTTTTTCTTTCCTTTCCTTCCTCCTCTCTTTCCTTCTCTTTCTCTCTCCTTTCTTCTTTCCCTCCCTCTTTCCTTTTCCCTATCTCTATTCCCTCTTAATCCCCTCCTCACCCCCCCAATTACCTGTCTGTCTGTTGGTCTGTCTCCATTCCTTCCCTTTCTCCCTCCCTCTCTCTCCCTTCTTCTCTCCCTCCTCCTCCCTCCCTTCTTTCCTCTTTCCCTTTCTCCCTTCCTCCTTCCCTCTCTCTGTCTCTCTCTGTATTTCTGCCTCTCTCTGTGTCTCTCTGTTTCTATTTCTCTGTCTCTGTCTCTCTTTTCTCTGACTGTCTCTCAATCTCTGTCTCTGTTTTTCTCTGTCTCTCCATCTCTCTCCTCTCTCTGTCTCCCTCTGTCTGCTTTTGTCTCTGTCTCTGTGTCTGTCTATATGTCTGTTTCTGTGTATGTGTGTCTCTCTGTCTCTGTGTCTCTGTCTCTGTCTCTCTGTCTCTCCCCACTCTGAGTTTTACATTTACTTTTTGTTCTTTGGACAGAGCTAGGAGATGCCTTAGAAGATGTTTTCAAGCACATTAGTTATTATGAAAGTATGAACTAAAACTTTTCCTGTGACACTATGAGAGGTGCCAATCATTCATTATAATTAAGGATATCATAGGATCATACATTTAGATGAGAGAACTTAGAGAAATACCTTTCATTTAAACAGAGATTGGATTTATTCTGACCCATATTTTAATTCGGCCTCAAATACTTATCATGCGTATATCTTTTTGTGCAAGTTACTTAACCTCTCTTTATCTCAGTTTCTTTAACTATAAAATATGGATAATAATAGCATCATGCTTCCAAGAGTTACTGTGAGAATCAAATAATCTTTACTGTAAAGTACTTAGCACAGTACTTGACACATAGTAAGCACTATAGAAATGTGACTTTAAAAAAGGAATTTCCAAAAGAATGGAACTACTCTAAGTCTTAAATATAATAGATTGCCCAAAGAAACTGAAGAAGAGGGGTTATATTCATCAAAGTTTTCTGAGTTTATAACCTAATTAACAGTTGACATAGATCTTGTTGATGTTAGATACTGAGGTGTCTATTTGAGCAAAAAAGCCAAAGTAAGATCAAAAGCCTCAGGCAACTTGAGATATATTTTGAAGAATCATGAAATCCTGAAAATAGAAAAGACCTGATTCATCATTAAAAGACCAAAATTTTTATGCAGCAACCCTATCATACAGCTTGAACATTGTTACTGATAGAGAACTGGTCACTTCATGAAGTATTCCATTCTATTCTCAAGACATTCTCTAATTATTTGCAAGTTTCCCCTTATATTGAATCAAAAAATCTATATTCCTACAAATTTCATACATTAATCCTCTTTCTACCCTCTGGAGCCATAAAGAAATTGCTTCATTCTTATGTAATATTTGAAGATGGCAACCAACCTTGTTTCCTTCCAAGTATTCTATTCTTTTGGCTAAAGTAATGCTTGACAATTCAAAATAATGTCAACAGCCTGTGTTTTATAGTGTTTTTATTCAGAGTATAAAGCTTTCTCATAGCTATTATGTTTCCATAATCAAGGGAGTTGATCTATGAATAAAAAAAAGGAAGGGGTATAAATTGTTTCTAATGACTCTAAAGGGTACTAAGTCTCCCTCTCCAAGACTCCCTTTGTACAACAGATAAAATCAGGGACAGCTGAGGTCTTTGAACTGGAATGAAGGGGAGACTATGTTAACTCAACACTAAAACTGTGCATAGAAAACAGAAAGCCAAAGAGCCCAGTGAGATCTCTTTGATAGAACAATGTAATTCTTAGCAGGTAAATATGCCTGTGACATCTGTCCCAGATGTTCATGTGAGTGTTGTGAGTTCCTCTGAAACTCTCTGCCTCAGGCTGAACTGTGAATTAACAGAGATCTTGGTCAAAGAAAACACTGAAGATGTTGGGGGCAATGATGACTTAGAAGATAAATGAAAAGTATTTCCTTGTCCGTACCTTCTGAGATTTTTGCAGTTCTTTCCAGGAATTCTTATGTCAGAGGTCATGAAACCCTGGCATATTATAGCTGAGTTTCCACAACAACTCCACAAAGCAGATAAGATAGGTAGATAAGGCAGGCAGACAAACTGTAGTAAAAACCTAATAAATGGTGTCATGACTTGGGACTCCAAATCTTTGGGTTCCTAAAGACAGTTGTATGTGTAAGTAAAATGCAGGTCTGTGATCAGACCTGCTGCACACTGAGTTCTTCCACTAGGAAATATGGGGTTGAACTCAATAAGTTCCTTTATTTGTATTATCTTGCTTCTAATCCTTCTCCAGCTTGGGATGAAAATCACTTAGCTTGCAGAAGATAATGCATGTTTCTATCTTTTTTTGCCCTGTTTTCTATGATCAGTGCACAATCTTTGCACAACCAAATGTATAACCAATGCACAAACTTTACATTTTTATTAAGGGATTGCTACTAATGATGAGAAAATACATAAGAATTTAAAACATATCAAAAAACAAGAATTGTAGAAGTCTTAAAAGCTAACAGTTTAGGGTTTCCATGACAAAGTATGGAGGACCAAATCTAACTCTTCCTTACTGTGCTTCTCTTTTTCTGACTAAACCTCTTTTTCCAGATCTTGTCTTTTGGTTATATAGCCCTAGTTTTGCCCGGGTTGAATGCAAAACCATTTCTTTATTCCTTATTACTCATCAACATTTATTAAATACCAATTTTGTGCAAGGAATGGTTCTAGGTACAGGGCATACAAAGATAGATAGAACTTACTGTTGAAAAACTTATAAACTAATGTTTGTTGTTTGTCCTTCCATTTTGAAGAGGACTAATGACATCATGAGGTGATGTTTTGACTTACTCATGAACTGGATTTAAATGAGATGGTATGGCTCAAGATTGTCAACTTCATTCTCTCTTCCACAGCCATGCAAGACCAGTGACAGAATAAAATTAAGGACAAATGTCAATGGCCTGGAATTCAATGGATGACTTCAGTGTCTTTGATGTCTGACTAAGATCCAAGTGCTCCAAAGTAACTTTTAGTCATCTTTTGATTTTGGGAACAAATTGATCTCATCCACCCATTCCACTGGAGAAGTCTTCACATGCTTAGGGTAGACATTCACTGACTGGTTTGAGAGCTGTCAATGAGCCTCAACCTGATTTGGCCCATCCGCTGAGACATTTTTACTGGTTGGTTGCTGCTGTGCATGCTATAGTTTCTTGGAGCCACTGGTGAGAATTAGGTAACAGGTTGGACACCAAAGGTGGATGAGCAACCCTGAAAAGTTCTCGACAAATCTTTATACCAGAGATGCTTGAACATCCCATATACTTCTATAAACTAAGAGCAGAAAAAAGACATTTACAAATACTTATTATAAAAAAGAGAGTAAAATAAATACGAAGATAAAGTCCAAGAAATGCCTTTGAGAAAAAGGTTATCTTTACCTGAGATTGAGCAATCATAGAGTGAGGAGATAGAACCTGGGAAATAGGGAAAGACTTTAAAAAATATTGGCTGTATAGGTAGATGCAGTATATTTCAGGAGAGATTAAGGTGACCTTATGGCAGCTAATTGGTGTAATAGATAGCTCTAGGCCTAGAGTCAGGAAGACTCATTGACCTGAGTTCAAATATGGCCTCAGACACTTACTGGCTGGGGAACCCTGGTAAATCACTTAACTCTGCCTCAATTTCCTCAATTGTAAAATATGTTGGAGAAGAAAATGGCAAATCATATCAGTATCTTTGCCAAGAAAATTTCAAACAAGACTGAAAAATGATTGACATCAACAATTGATTCAGCTTTCCTAGAGAAAGGGAAATAGACACTGAGGAAATTATGTTATTATATTCCCATGTGTTTTAAAGGGATCAAAAAAAATCCCTTAACAATCAATGAAATTGAATAGGCATATATTTGAAGTCCTACACTTGTTTTTTTTTTTTTTTTTTTTTTTTTTTTTTTACAAAGATTGATTGCATGGGTACAGGATAAGAGATTTTTGGCCAGATCATAGTCCTTTGAAAAAGGTCTGGGGTTTTTAAGCTACTACCACCTCATTATGAGTTGGTAGAGTGGCCACCAAAACACTTAATGGACCCTTAGAGTGCAGAAAGAAAGGCACAGTATTCAGAATGAGAGAGTTGGTAGTATGCATATATATCCTGCTCTGGTCAGACCACAGCTATAGTTTATGTCCAATAATCACATTTGGAGAAGGACATTAACAAGTTGGAGGTAAATGGTGTATAGTAACTGTTATGGTAAAGTGATTCAAAACCAAAGGTTTGTTGAAAGAACTGAGGATAGACAATTTAAGAAAGATGCTTCATGAAGGGCTATTTAGTGGAAGATGATGGTTTGCCATTAATGATGAAACTGCATCTTTGGTGGAAGTCATAAAGAAGAAGCTTTCATCCAAAGTAAAGAAAGTCCTTATAGAGTTGTACAAAAGTGAAATGGGTTGTCCTGTAATTAAAGGTCTAGAGGTGAAGGCTAGATGACCATTTATGGGGGATGTTATCAACCTCCTCTAGTATTTGTTTCAACTCTGAAATTCTGTCATTTTTTTTTCACCTTAATCCCTATATAAGGGGAATCCTAAATAGGACAAAATCTTCATGGCTTTTTCCTTTGTGCATCGGGGTGAGCAAGTTGGAATCAGTGCCTTCTCTGTTGATTCTTTGCCTTATTTCTGTAAGGAATATTTTTACTTTTCTTTATATTACATCAATCTCCAGACATTTGGGGTTTTTTAAGTTCTTATATCTCCAAGAGGCAGCTAAACCATACCCAGAATGAGGAAGAAATCTTGGCAAAGGATGGTATCACAGAAACCCTATTCCAGCTTCAATACAAAGCTAATGTAAAGTCTATTGAGTTTACCCAAAGAAGATAATGCAGGTGTGCATGAGGCCCCTTCAGGGCCTGAGTCAGAATAAAAATACCATACATTCCTGGAAGGAGAAAGGAAATTAAAAGTGATAGGACATGTTTAATGATGGAATTGTTTATCCCTGAGAACAGATTACTACCATTGCTGAATATCACCAATTCAACCAATTGTTTTGATTTTAATTAGTAGCTATTTAAGGATGCTATTTTGTACTCTGTGGAGTTGCCTAATAATGATAAATGTTTAAAAATGATACCTGACATTTGTATAGTATTTTACCTACAGAATCTCATTTGATCCTCACCATAAACTATGACATAAGTTCAATAGCCACTATTATCTCTATTTATAGATGAAGAAAGTGAGAGAAGCTAAGCGTCTTTTCCAGGATCCACAGTAAAAGTTTGTGGGCTGGACTCAAATCCAAGTCCTCCTAACTCTGAATCCAGCATTTGACTTGATATATCATTCTATCTGCTTCTGGAAATGATTAATCATAGGATAGAGTGATTCTATGAACCATAAATTCTCTCAGGAAATGTAGCATAGGGTCAGAGTACTGTGCTTGAATTCAAGAGAGATTTGAGCTAAAATGGCAACTCCATCCTTTACTAGCTGTGTAATCATGACCAAAACACACATAATCTCTGTAAGTTTTAGTTCACTCATATGTAATATATTGATCAGGGCAGCTAAGTGGCAAGGTGGATAGAGTGCCTGGCTTGGAGTTAGGAACATTCATCTTCTTAAGTTTAAATTTGGCTGCAGACACTTACTAGCTGGGTGGCCCCGGGCAAGGTCCTTAATTTTTTTTTTGCCTCAGTTTCTTCATATGTAAAATGATCTAGAGAAGGAAATGGTGAACCACTCTAATATCTTTGCCAAGAAAACCACCAAGGGGTCAGGAGGACATGACTGAAATGATTGAACAACAGCAAAAATAATGACAATAATAATATCTAGGATATTTGCCTTACAGGTTTGTCTTGAGAATCAAATAAGATGATGAGTGTAAAATACTACTATAGGTCCACCTTGCTATCCACTGTAGCCTAATTCAATAGTTCTTCCTTAAATGTGAGTTAAATGTTGTTGCTGTCATTCCTGCAACAGTGGAAGTTTTTTAATCAGTGGTCCTATTTTGGATATTTCAGTTTCCTCATTTCTAAGGAAGGAAAATTGACTTAGACTGCCTCTGATGTCTCTAGCTCTAGATTCATGATTCCTTTTTTTAAAATATATCATTTTATTTTTAAATAATAGTTTATTTTTCAACTACATGTAAAAACAATTGTTAACATCAAAAAAAAATTTTTGAGTTATACTTCCTTTCTAAGCACAAGAAGTCACTGTAATTCTGCCTCCTCTGACGTAGTAAATATTCTAGACCGAAAAACAGCATTTAGATATGAGGTTCATAGAACAATGTAAATAAATCGATCAATTCTCAGGTCTTATATGTACTTCTTTTTTTTTTTCTGGGGCTATTGGAGTTAAGCTATTTGCCAGGGTCACACAGCCTGGAAGTGTTAAGTGTCTGAGGTCACATCTGAACTCAGGTCTTCCTGACTTCAGGTGTGGTACTCTATCAACTGCACCACCTATCTGCCCCCTTATATATACTTCTCTAATGTTGGCCTTATCTTTTACTTCCTTCCCTTAAACAACAAATATTTGCAGCTATTCATTCACTCATCTATCCATTTGATAAATATTTATTAAATGAATTTTATCTGCTGTCCTCTGTTATATGAAAAACGAGATGGTACCCACTTTTCGAGGAAATTAGTTATTAGCTTATACTATTAAGTAATAATATAAGCTATTAGTAAAGTTAAAATGCATACAATTAGTATGATACAAGGTAGAATGTAAAAGGTAAAGAATGAAATGTACAAAATGATCTAGGAAAATCTGAGGAGGAAATGATTATTTTTAGCAAGGGCTGATTAAGGAAAGGCTCACTGAGAAAGTAGTATCTAAAATTTGTCTTGAAAAAAGAGGGAAATTTCAACAGGCAGAGGTGAAGATGGATACAATAGAGTGTGAAAAAAGCAGGAAGAGATCAAGTATCAATAACTGATTTTGAAATTTGCAAAGTGTTTTACATGGACTATTTCAAGGGAATCATACTATAATCATATGAGATAAGGATAATTAGTATAATCCCTATTTTACAGATAAGGAAACTGAGACTTAGAGAGGTTAAGTAGTTCAGTTTGCCACCTATTAGATGCTGAGATGGAATTTGCTCAGAATACCCCGACTCAAAGTTCACCATTCTCTACTATGCCATATCACTTCTCCATCAAAGAAGAACTATTAGGCTAATTAGAGTGAAATCTAAAATACATGAAGGTTAACACACAAAACTAAGTTCAGGAAAGGAGACATATTGAAGGCCATCAAAATCATCTCAAACTTCTGATGATGTCTGATGATGGTGAAGGCCTGAAACCTTAGAATCCTTTACCTCCAAACCCTTCATCTCATCTCGCCATCTTCTCCACTAGATAGCCTTCACAATTATTTTCTTTCTTAATTTTCACTATTTACTTATTTCTTCTCTATTGTCTACAAATATGGTCAAGTCTTCCCAACCTTCAAAAAACTCACTTGATGCTACCATCCCCACTAGCTATCATCCTATATCCCTTCTCCTCTTGTTGACAAAGTTCACAGAGAAAGCTTTTTACTCCCTTTGACTCATCTCTTATTCTCTTTTAAATCTTCTTCATTCTGGCTTCCAACTTCATTTTTCACCAGAATCTATTGTTTGCAAAATTACAGGTGTTATCCTTAAATGCCAGACTAACATTCTTTTCTCAGACTTGATCCTTCTTGAATTTTCTGCATCATTTGACTTTTTTGATCACCTCTCTCTCCCCGCCCCATCCTGGAAACTCTCTTCTCTAAGTTTTCAATATACTGCTGTTTTCTGGTTCTTCTATCTGTCTGACCATTCCTCAGTATCCTTTACTAATTATTTTTTTTAATTATATGTACAGCTATGTAAAACTTTTCCATATTAATCATTTTGTACAAGATGACTTTAATACAAGAGGGAATTAAAGAAAAAACAGAAAAATAGCAGATTTCAGTCTATATTCAATCAATATCAGTTCTTTCTCTGGAGGCAGATAGTCTGCTTCATCATTAGTCTCAGATCATTATATCCTGAGACTAGCTAAGTTATTCATAGTTCTTCACTGAACAATATTGCTGTTATTGTGTATAATGTTCTCCTAGTTCTGTTCACTTCACTATGCAACAGTTCATGTAAATCTTTTCAGGTTTTTTTCTAAATCATCCTGTGTGTCATTTCTTATAGTATAATGATATTTGTTTACAATCGTATGCCACAGCTTTGTAGCCATTCCCTAACTGATGCTCCTTCCTTTGATTTCTAAATTTTAGCCCCAACAAAAAAATAATTGCTATAACTTTTTTTGTTTTCCCCCTTTTTGGGATGTCTTTGGGATATATTGTTGGATCAAAGATATTGTTGAATCAAAGGGTGTGCACAGTTTTATAGCTTTTTGGAAATAGTTCCAAATTGCTCCTCAGAATGGCTGAATCAGCTCATAACTTCACCAATAATGCATTGCTGTCCCAAGTTTCCTACATCTTCTCCAACATTTATAATTTTCCCTTCTGTCATATTGAGCAATATGATAGGTGTGTGGTGATACCCTGTTTTAATTTGTTTGAATTTGCATTTCTCTGGTTAGTAGTGATTTAGAACATTTTTTCATATGACTATAGATAACATTGAATTTTTTGCTGAAACCTGACGCTTCATATCCTTAAATTATTCATCAATTGAAAAATGATTTATATTTTTTATAAATTTGACTCCATTTTTTAATATATTTGAGATACAAAGCCTTTATCAGAAATACTTGTTGCAAAAATTTCCCCCTAGTTTCTGGCTTTTCTTATAATTTTGGTTGCATTGGTTTTGTTTGTGCAAAATCTTTTTAATTTTTTATAATCACAATGATCTGTTTTATAGTTTCTAATGCTCTCTATATCTTCTTTGGTCCTAAATTCTTACCTTATCCATAAATCTGACAGATGAACTATTCCAAACTCTCACAATTTGCTTGTGGTATCACCCTTGATGTGTAAATCATATACCTCTTTTTGACTTTATCTTGTTATAACGTGAGGTGTTGTTCTATATCTAGTTTCTGCCACATTGTTTTCCAGTTTTTGCAGAAGTTTTTGTCAAATAATGAGTTTTTTTTTTCCCAAAAGCTTAGATCTTTGGGTTTATCATATACTTCAGGTCATTTGCTATAATGTAATTTGTACCTAATCTATTCCCCTGATTCCTTTGCTTATTCTTCATCCATATCATGCTCATTAATCATGTATATTCCTCAAGACCTAGATAATGCTACCATCTTACTTGGTAATCTCATTAGTTTCCATGGGTTTAATTATTATTTCCACAAAGATGACTCTTAGATTTACATATTTAATCCCAGTCCCTTCCCTGAGCTATAATTCTGCATATTCCATTCATTGCCTTTTGAACAACTGAAACTATCATCTTACATATATCACAAATTCAGCATATCCAAAACAGGATTGTCTTTTCTCCAAAATTGTCCACTTTCCCAAACTTCCATCTTGTTTTTCAGTTACTTAGTCAATAAACAATAAACATTATTTAAGTGCAATATATATATATATATATATATATATATATATATATATATATATGGGGATATAAAAAGAGATGATAGACCTTATCTTCAAGTAGCTTATACTCTAATCAAAAAAAAATAACAAGCAAATAAATATGTACTAATAAGCTAAATACAGGATAAATAACAACCAAAGGAGAGAAGGTACTAGAATATAAAGGAATGGGGAAAGACTTCTCACAGAAGATGAGATTTTAATTGGAAATTAAAGGAAGCTATGAAATAGTATAGAGCAATAAAAGAATAGGATGTAGAACAGAACCAAAGAAACACCTATGATTAGAGGGTGTGATTTGGATGAGGATCCAAGAGTGATCAAATAGGTAGGAAGAGTACTAGAAGTGTGAGATGTCCTCAAAACAGAGAGGGAAGAGAATATTAAAGAGGAGAGAGGAATTGACATTGTCAAAGGCTGCAGAGGTCGAGGAGAATAAAGATTGAGAAAAGCCCATTGGATTTGGCAACTAAGAGGTCACTCACTGGTAACTTTGGAGAGATTAGTTTTAATGGAATAATGAGACATTGTAAGGGTTAAAAAGAAAATGAGAAGTGAGAAAGTAGAGCTACCTATTATACCTAGTCTTCTCAAGTTTAACCACAAAGGGTAGAAGAGATAGAAATTAATAATAATCAAGTATGGGAGAATAAAATAATCTTTTTAAGGATGAGAGAGCCATAGTTATGTTTGTAGACAATACAGAAGGATATAGTAAACAGGTAGAAGTTAAATATAAAAGGGGGAAATTTGTTGGGCAGGAATGGGTGGAATGGAATCCCTTTAACATATATATAGGTGGTAGCTCTTGAAAGGAATAAAGTTATCTCTTCATGTGAGATGGGTGAAGGAGGAGATAGTGTCAGAAGGCATCTGAGTGATAAAAGATGAGGAAGGAGAGAGAAGAGAAAGTTCATGTCAAATGCTTTCTTTTGTTTTCTTTTTTTTTTGTAAAATATAAGGTAAGGTTCTCAACTGAGAGAGTGAGGATAAGGGGAGCCATGAAAAGTTTAAAGAAGGATGAAAAGGTTTGGAAGAGTTAAGAGTAGTATAATGAATTGATAAAGGAGGTATATTAGGATTGCCAAGCAGCAGTGAGGACCCAATTGAGAATGTGTAACTTAAATTTGTAGTAGATGCAATCAGAATAGTTATATGATTTTCTTCCCCTTCCTTTGGCAATATGTGCAGGAAGAAAAGCAATAGTTGGTGGGATTATTCTAAGAATTGAGTCTAGGCAGAGTACAATTGGCAATATGATAAGAGAGACTGAAGTAGTAGGGACTCAATAGAAGAGGACAGTGTAGGGTTGAAATGGTTCACTCAAGAAAGGGAAAAAGGAGAGAGTGGCTAGTGAGGAGATGATCTGGAAGAGAACCTAGGGCTGGGGGAAATTGGGTGTCATGATGAAGACAAAGAATCATGCTAAGCCAATGAATTATGGTCAGATAAAAGGATTTTAGAATTCTTGAACATGGAGGGTACATTTGTGGATGATGGCAAGATCAAGTGAGAATGGAGGGTTCAGTCAGAGGAATCTTTGACTCCTCTCCTGAATCTGGAAACTTGGCTGGAGCATCAGGAAGCAAAAGTCTCCCTTAATTCCCCAGGGGGATGTTGTCCTGGGGTAGATGGAAGTTGACCTGAGCCCTTCCCCTTTTCTTTCAGGGGATATACACAGTAGAAGCAGCCAGGGGAAGACATCACTGTTGGGTATATCACCATGCTTCTAATCACTCAGACTTCCTTCATGTCCTTCTCAATTCACTCCTGGCTGTCATCGTATCTCATTATTTCTACCTATACAACATTTCTTTAGTGCATTTTATCTCCATTCATACAATTTATATATCACTATGATCAGATACTCTGACCATCCTCTGTTCTATGCCTTTTCATTGGCTGAATTCTCACACCTGGAATGTTTTCCCTTCTGGCTCTGCCTCCTGGTTTTCCTAGGTTCCTTCAAGACTCAACTCAAATCCTATCTTTTGTAGGAGGTCTTTCTGAGTGCCCCAAGCTTGTACAGACAGCCCTCTAACTTTGTCTTCAACTACTCCATATGTATCTTGTATGTGCCTAGTTATCAACATGTTTTCTCTCCATTAGAATGTGAGCTCCAGGAACCATTTTACCTTTTTCTTTTTTTTTTCACCAAAACACTTGGTATTTAACAAATCCTTGTGGACTAATTGAACTGTCTCTAATACATCTTGACTACAATCTATCCTACATAAAGTTGCCAAAGTGATTTTTTAAAAATTCAAGTCTGATCATATCACTTTCTTAATCAAAAAACTTCAATGGCTCCCCATTACTGATCAGATTAAAAATAAAAATAAAAAATAAAAACAACTTCTCTGATATTTAATGTTCTTCAAAACTTGGCTCTGTTCTACCTATGTAACTTTCTTATTCATTATCCCCCTCCATAAACTCTACAGCCTAGCCAAATTAACCTTCAGAGAGGCAGCTATGTGATAGAGTGGATAAAGTTGGGTCTGGAGTCAAAAAGACCAGAGTTCAAATATGACTTGGGCTAGTCATTTAACCTCTGTTTGTCTTAGTTCTCTCAACTATAAAATGGGGATACTCATAACTCTTATCTCCCAAGATGTTGTAAAAATCAAATGAGTTAATATGTGTAAAGTACTTTGCACAATGTCTGGGTCATAGTAGGTGTTTAATAAATACTGGTTTTCTTTCTTTCCTCCTTATACATGATCCTCCATCTTCCTCTTAGAAGGTTTTCTTCAAGACCCAACTCAAGGTCTACTTGTGGCACCTTTTGTATCCCCTCTACCTTCTAGAACCTTTAGCTCCAAAGGAATGTTGCATCTGATTTATATGTATTTTGTGTATTCCTAACCGTATACAATTATCCCTTTCACATCAAAACTGTCCCTGTTGTGGTTTCAATATATCATGGGTAGACTTAAGAAATTAAATGGGAATTTTTTTGAGAATTTTGTGGAAGCCACAAATGACACATAAAAGCCAGCAGTTGACACAAAAAAATTTAGAAACTCAGAAATGCATAAAATATATGCATAGTGTTGTATAATATCAACCCAAATTTTACAATAAAGTACTATAAACACCCCATAAAGGAAAAAGAAAAGGATTCCAAATTCTTCTCTAGCACAGAGGGACGGTCAAAACATTTTACATAGATTTTCTAGATGGCAATGTTGACATACCTCTAACTCCTTGGGATGCAAAACTAACTGTTTATGTTGTCTCCCCTGTTAATAAGCTCTTTGCAAAAAAATAGGCCTGATGCCTAACATAAATGCTTGGAATATAATGGGTACTTAATAAATACTTCTTGATTGAATCCTTAATAAATAAAGGTAACTTTTGATCTGGCCAATTTCAGTGTTTAAATGGCTTTAAAATTTTAGCTTTAAACATGATTCCAATGGAAACTCTTCCCGGCACTAGTGTCAAGGGAATAATAGTATTTGTCTGCTATCTTATTATTATTACTATATTTATTACTACTAATTATCCTTTTAGTAGTTCACAGTTACATGATTCTTTAAGGTTTGTAAAAACGCTTTTCATAATTACCTCATCTGATCCTTACAATCTGATACAGATGCTGTCATGGTTCATTCCATTTGACAGATGAGGAATTGGGAATGTGAGAGGTTATAGCACTTGTTCAGGGTCATATAACTAATAAGTGTCTAAGGCTGGATTCAAATCCAGGTCTTCTGATTCCCAGACAAATGCTCTCTTCCTTATGCAGTGCCATCCATTAGAGCCAACACAACACCAGGCAATAGAATGTTATTTTATAGCTATATTTTAGGAGTAGATAATTAAATCTGTGATATCCAAATCTTTAAAATAATCTGTTATAATTTGAAATATAAAATTTACAGGTGTTTTGAAACTATGGAAGGCAAAGTGTTTTGTGGAGGAAGAGGGGGAAATAAATGCAAATGAAAGGGGAAGAGAATTGATGTACTTATTGTTTTAGTCTCTCACAGATCTAAAGTCATTTTAAGTATGGAGACATAGAATATATTATATTTAACTTGGCTCCCCCTTAAAATTACTGTATTTAGAAACATAAAGACCTGGGTGGAGGAGGATAAATGGGAGCATTCCTCCCTTCTCCCTCCTCCACTTTTTGGAAAAATACAGTAACAACAACAAAAAATATTTGGGATAGGGATTGGCAGGGGGAAGGGGGGCATATTTTCCATGAAATTGTGTGCATGTTTGTGTTTTTGTAAGTCTTTGGTTTTCCAGGCAGGTCCTTGCATCTCTGACTATAACAGAGCTCTACTGTATTTTTGTACGGATTTACAGCTGACAGCTTGGGAAAGGGGGCTTTAGCCCAAATTTGCTGCCTCTTTATAAGCATCAAAACAAAGGATGGCGTGCTCCTGTGAGGGAGCACTATTCATCAGGCAGGAGCTCTACTTTGCCAGACACCCTAGGGGAGAGAGAATTTTTCTAGAGGGTCCCAAGGGAAGATGTCAGTTTGGCTGTGACATTCTCCAAACCGCAGGCATAATCATTCCGGGGAAAGTATTATAGCCCCAACAAAAAGAAATCTGCACTGTATTATTCTGTAGACTCCAACTGGTTCACTCTAAAACAACACACAAAAAAAGAAATTATATGCTTGATGCAGTATTAGAGCATTTAGCATTTCCATTTCTTTTCTACATTTTAAATCCATTCCTTCTTGATAATGGCTGTATAAAACTCTTTGTCACCTTCATATTGCATTTTGAGATGTTTAAATAATGTTTTTGGCCATTGCTTACTTACAAAACTATATTCACTTTGACCTCGGGATTTAATTCTAAGGACAGAGTTTTTAAAGTAATTTAAGTATTATCTAAAGAATTATTAAGGGATTGAAGAGTAGGAATATAGCAGTAGTAATTTATTATGGGTATTCTTCAGTAAATCATTTGGAAAGTCTGACAGTGCAGAAATCTGATGAAGAAAATTTTGAAGCAATAGGCTTTGAAATTATTAACCATAAAAAAGAATGAAGAATTTGTTCTCTGAAAATCATTCTAGTCTTCCTTGTATAATAAATGTGATCATATTGACAAAGTGTATTTGTTCAAATGTCCTTGATAATATTTTTGTTAATTTTTCTAAATCAGATGGATTTATTTTGTATTTTTCTGTCAATAATGAATAGATAAATAATGTGTATCAAAGGCTTTTTGCCAGCCACACCAGGGAAGAACTATTAACAAATTTATAACTCCTTTTTTTTTCCTGTTTGCTTTGCTCTTCCTAAAGCTAGTCACTTAATTAAGATGTTTTGCTTTGATTTCAGACCTTTAGTAATAAAAGCCTGTTTGGATTTCAAAAGTCTTAATTTCATAAGGGGAAAGTTGACTCTTCAAATATTTTCATGTGGTAAAACTGATGATTAAGGCCAATAGTCTAAATTAAGTAAATAGTCACCTTTATGACTGGAGGAATTCACAAAAGTTTAATTAATGAATTTGTTTATTGTCCTGCTCTTTTGTGGACATTTAGCATTTTGTTTTATGTCATAAATATGAAGTGTATTGTACACTCACGTATTCCTCCACCCTGTTCCCTAGAACACCAGATATTTTCTTCCTAATTCCTTCACAGTTTTGAGGAAAAAATAATAATTCTTCTCCAATAACTTTTAAGGATCTGATTGTCATCAACTATAGCAATCCAGGATCTATAAAGGCTTAATAGGAGTAGTAAAAAAAAAAAAAAAGTTAATTAAATCTGAAGATTCAAAATTTCAGACTTAGAAGGAATCCTAGAAATTATATAATCTAAGCCTCTGATGCTCAAACCCCAGAGAGGAAGTAATTTGAACAAATTCACAAGGAAATCAGTGGAAAGATAGGGACTTAGACTAGATATCCTAACTTCCAGTTCAGTACCCTTCCCACTTGCTACTATATCACACTCTTGTTTTCTGAAAGGGAATAGAAGAATATTTAATTACACTTTTGCCCTTATTGGAAGAAAAGTAAAGAATCTATTATGATGGTTTTTAAAAAATTGGCAGAAACAAAATAAAAATTATAGAGACAAAAGTAATAATCATTCCCCATTTCTAGAATACTATAAGGTTACCCGCAAAGCCTCAACCCTTGATTGAGTGGTTCTTCCCAGTATCTCTATTTTAAGGAAGAAATCCATTGCTGTGCTTCTGACTATCTTATTGACTTTCTCTATAATGTCCTGAAATATCTTCATCATGGAGGATAACTTCATCTCTGGTCTTCACACCCTGGAAGTACCTTCTACCCCTTACAGTTTTGGTTCTAATTGGCTGGTTCATCCCAGACTCTCCATTTTAAGAGAAATGCTCAGGCCAGTCATATCTAAATTTCTCTCCAGCTTCCACCCCTGACACTCCCAGGGACTTTGTCTATAGAATTCTTCCCATCTTCACATCTTCACCTCCTTTCCTCATTCCCCTAGCTTTTCAGCTTCCTTTTATATATTGTCTCCCTCAATTGAAATATAAGCATGGAGACAAAACTGTCTTTATGCTTGTATTTTATTATCAGAGTTTAGCACAGTTCCTGGCAAAAGCTAAGTATTTAATAAATGTTTGTTGACTTATTGCCTTTACAAAACATTTTCCCTACTACAATCCAAAGAAGTAGGTAGTCTAAGTATTGTGATCCCATTTTATACTTGAGGAAATAGAGAATTTGGGAGGTGAAATATATGATATAATACTTGTCCAAGATTATACACTTAGTGAGCATCAGAACTGGGATTTAAATACCTCAAGGCAGAATCTACCTATCATGCTCTTTTCAGTGTAGCACCCTATTTCTCACTGGATTTGGATTCAAAAGATCTAAGGCCTAAAAAAGTTAAATGACTTACCAAGATTACATATGTAGTTTTAAAAAAAAATACAATGGTAGAGTTAAAAATCAAATTAGAGTGATCTGGCTACAATTATTTTAAAAAATTGATAATAAATCATAGAACTGATCTCGATTCTGTAACATGAACCTGTGTGATCTTAGTCAAATCACTTAAAAAAAATCTGTGCCTCAGTCTACTCACCTGTAAAATTATATTCACAGCTCAGAATACTTATCTTTTATAATTTGTATCCCTCACTAGCAGAGTTGCTGCATTTCATCTCAGTGTGTTCACAGTATCAGGTTATAGCATCTTATAATTAATTTGGGGAAGCTAGTATGATTTGATTTATTTGCTTGATTTACTTGACCAACTGCTATTCTTATACTTCCTTCAAAGCCTCACTCATTTGGTACCTTCTCCTTGAAGTATTCCTGTCATTTAGAGTTGTGATTCTTCAGAAATTACCACGATTCATATTAAGATAACAGAGAGAATATTTGTGCATGTTATGGACAAGTTTAGAAGTGGTGAAAGTGCAATTTCTCAAGTGCAAATCAATCTGACCTCTTTTTTTTTTAAATTCAATTCTAAGGTCAGTTCATTGTCTCTGCAGTGCATTGGTACAGGTACAGGTATAGATGGATTAACTGTACATTATAATCTGGGTTATATGTAGTCTTCATTCACTTGATTTTTAGTATATGTATTGTTTGAGCTAAAAGAGATAGCCTACAGATCTCACTGAGGATATTCTGTACTGTAGTATTCTGGAAATTAAAAGAATATGTTCTGTAAACCGAAGGATCTGGAAGGATTCATCATTTATAAAGAAGCTCTTTTCAACATTTATTCTGCACAGAACATCATCCATGATACTAATGAATCTGGTGGACGCTTTGAATACAAATTTCCTTCTTTTATGTCTGTCTTGATATTGATAATCAGAAACTGAACAAATTTATCTGTTATTGCCATTAAGGAATATTGGATAATTTTAACATATGTAGGGAAAGCACATTTTGGAGAAGAGTATATAAGTCGGGCTTTCACTATCAATCAAATGCTTTTTTTGTAGCTTAGAAAAAATGGTAAGTACAGAAAGACTTTATATTTTCTACTCTTTTTAGTCAATTGTATAACTGTGAAGATTGATTCCTGTAGAAAATTGTTTACAAAAAACTGATCATTCCCATCTCAGATTTTCATCAAGGATACCTAAAACACATGAATAAACCATTCTAGTAAAGATGAAAAAGTAGACATATGTCTCAATAGCAACTGATGAATTCTCAATAATCTTTTTTTGAAAAATAATTATAGCATCACATAATTGTTTTCATGTTCTTTTATCATCTCTTTTTTAAGACATTTTGAAAAACAATACCTCATTGCTTTCCAAACTGTCACTTCTGGCAAGTGTTTCTTCTGTGTATAATTGGTCAGGTGCAGTTGTTCTTCCAGATTTCAACTTCATTTCTGCTTCCTTGTGTTGCAATCTGGTATTGAGATGTTTAGAATTTCAAGGTGATGATTCCACTGTTATAGAAGATGATGAGACTAGATTGTTACACAAACAATGGTAAGTAACTTACATTTTGCATCTATTGTCCTTTCTTGCAGTTTCATAAATAGTCTTTTCAGATTATCTCAGTCAGCTGAATTTCCCACTAAAACCTCTACAAACTTATTTTATTCTCAACTTTTTTTTCTGCCCATTTTATAAGTTTGATACTGCTTATACTCTTTCATATTTATATATTGTAATGTTTTGCAAATAATTTTTTGCTAAACATCTATGAAACAGGTAAAATTAGTCAAATAGATTCAAATAGATTATACTTATGGAAATACTGAGTGATCTTTTTTTAAAAAAAGCACAAACTCTTTCCTCTAGAACCTTACAATATAATGGCTCTTTAAACTTTATTTAAAAAATAGGGAATCATATTCTATTTTTAGTTTTAGTAATATAACAAACTTTTGGTAAGGTCATTTTCTCCTTCACCTCCTTTTGCTGTATAATGAGGTCATCCAGCTGAAATTTTTCTATTATTTTCCTTTGTCATGTTTTTCAAAGAAGTCCATATTGTTGTCCTTGGTTCCCCTACCTCTCTGCCTGGCAATGAGATCAAGGCTGCTTTGATTAGTTGGGGTGGTTTCTGGATTCTTTCAGTTTACTTGTCATGGCAACTGTAAGAAATTTCGAAGAACCAATATCTTTACTTTTGTCCATTTCCCATTTTTCAGACAAATGTTTGAATATATGAATCAAGTAAGAACTGTCTTACATTATGCAATGGATTACTGAGAGCCTGAGATTCGAACCAACAATGCTATTACCAAAATCACATTTTGATGCCCTTACTAAAATCATATTCTAATGCCCTCTTGTTAGAAGCAGTTCCCAAAGTAGTTAAAAGCAATTCAGAAAAATAAAAAGACAATATCTGCTGGCAAGAAGATTTAATGCATTCAAAAAGAAAGTTCCATGGGGTCTCAGGAACTTTGCATCAAAGTCCTAAATACTGATTTTATAGTCTTCTTGTCCAAAGACTGCAGTTATTCCCAGATCAGTTCACCTAGAAAAAAAATTAACTCAAATCACTTGGGCAGATAGGTGGTATAGCCACAGAATGCTGGAATCAGGAAGATTCGTGTTCTTGAGTTCAAATCTGGCCCTAGATATTTATTTACAAAACCCTGTTTTGCCTGCTTCCTCATGTATAAAATGAGCTAGAAAAGGAAATGGCCAATGATCCCAATACCTTTTCCAAGAAAACCCTCCAAAAGGGTCACAACTAGTTGGATATGACTGAATAACACTCCCCACTTCAAGTTACTCAATACTCCTCCCAGGCAAGATGATAGTGTAAGGAATTAACTCAGGACATCCCAGTTCCACCAGTGCTTTGACCCACAATAGGACCTATGGCAAATGAAATGGGTTTGTTCTCACAGGTATCTTTTCTTCTACTTTGATGTGATTTTGACTCTTTCTCTAACAAACTGATGGTGTGATGCTCAAAAATGACTAAGATAGAAATAACTCCCACACCATTAGTCAGCTATTTCCTGTCATGATCAATCATATTTGTGTGTGTGTGTGTGTGTGTGTTGTTATTTAGCATTTGCCATGTCTGGTGCCTTCTGATCTTCTTCTTAAAAATAAAAAACACTCATGATAGCCATGACAAATCTGAATTCCAAGAATCCTTGACTTCTTTTCTTAATCTGAATTATATTTTCCTTTTTTTGTTTTTGTTTTTTGTTATCCTGCCATTTTCTATGACTTTATATTGAAGTCACTGAGCATCAATGTAAGATATTAATTTTGGAGGTTCTTGTCAAGTTCATAGAATTTTTCTGCTTTAACTTCCACCATAGATTTGCTACATAAACTATGTCTTTGTGGTGGTCTTTTCCCTTATTCTTGTCATGAGCAGTGCAAGATGAGATGACCAAATGTTCCATGAAATGATGCTTCTTATTGCCTTTTGGGAACATAATGAAACAAATTCCACTAACTCCTTTGTTTACTTCCTCAGGGAGGATTTGTTCTTCCAATCATCTGCAATTTCTTTCTGACCTCTATCATAACAAGAATGTCAATATTGATATGATCCAGTTCCTCTAGCTCTATGTTGACTCATTGATCATTGGATGAAGATCTCACAGTACCAATGGTTAAATTAATGTTTCCTGATAGGTTAAAAATGGATTTTTAAAAAGTACCCTCCATCTTGTTTCTAAGCTCAACCCTGGTCACAGCAGAAGCAAAAACAAGCCAAATGAGAATAATGACTATTTTGAATTTTAACTTGTTTCATGGGTTTCCATTACAAAGAATTTATTTCCCAGTGGTCAGTCTGCTAGACATAAGCTGCTCCCTACTTACCTGCATTGGTCCTGAGACAGCAGGAACTGTCTTAATATGACTATGTTCGAAGTCTTTTAAGTTTGTGAAAATCTAACATTTATATTTCACTGTGAGAGTCTTCAAGAGTCATGTCTATTCCAAGAAAGTCAGTAATACTTCAACTCCCATGTCCCTTTTATGTAATTGGTGAGTTCTCTGAACTTCCACTTAAGGAAATACTCATGCTAGCCATCATGCTCTCTTCAAATCCAGACCAGTCCATAATGTCCCAGACCATTTCTCATATTATCATCATGAGGATACCCCACTCCTTTCATTACTTTTTAGCAACCTTTTATGAGATGTTTTCCCCCTGTAGAATTTAATATCCGGGGGACAGACTTTAAAAAAAAAACATGTATTTCCCAGCATATAGTCACTGCTGACACATAGTAAATACTTTATAAATGCTTCATGAATCTGCGTATCTATCTGTCTGTCTATCAACTATCCACCTGCCGACTCAGTTTTGACAAAACATTAGAGTAGGACATTATCATCATCTAAGGTTTACACAGCACTTTTGATAGGTAGACAGAATGCCTTATAACAAAGCCACGAGTTTGTAAGTGCAAAGAGCATATCCTGATTTTACAGATTAGGCAACTGAGGCCCAGAGATATGACTTGTATAATAGGACCACCCAGCAAAGCACTGGCAGAGAATCTCAATTCAATCTAACATCTTTTGATGTCCAGTGCTCTTTGTATTATATCACACTACAGAGGGTTTCTTTGATTTAAATGAACTCAGTGTTTATAGCAGTTTTACAAACTCTGGGGATGAATAAAGATCCCTTTCTCACTCAGTAGAACTGACAGGTAGGACTAAGATTCTAGGCTTGGCCCTAAGTCTGAATGACTGTAAGTTATTCTGAGTCTATTCTACATGTGGGTATGTTTATGCTTCTATGAATATGTGGTTTAAAGGTTTGAAGCACAGTATTGATGGCCACTGATTTCCATGATCATTTCCAATGTTGGCACAGGTCAGTGAGAGCTGGAGCCTCTTGTCAGGCTACAGTTACAGGGGCTACAGATGCTGTTTATATTTTAAAAAAAAATGAACAGTTGGCCATTGTTTAGGTGAGCAAAGAGCATAAGACTGGAAATTAAGAGACTTGATTCTAGTTTCTTCTAGTCAGTAATGATCTTCCTCCTCTATCTCTTATAGGGTCATATAGAGCAGAATGAATTATTGAGTTCCTAGAACAATGTATCTACATTGTTGATGTAGATACACAGTTGAAACTAAGTGACTTACCAAAGAACATAAAGAGTAAAAAAGCTAAAAGTAATAAATAAATAAAAAGTAATTTGCATATAGCATCTTGCCATTGTACTTACCTGATCAAGACCATCAAGCTGGAGTAAAAAGAAACTGCAGGGTCCTTTTGGGCCAGCCTCCTCATTTTTCAGAAGAGAAAAATTAGGGAATTTAAATGATGTTACCAAGGTCATAGTATCAGAAATTATGAACCCAGATCCTTATAGTGTTCTCTATATTAGTTATCTCTTTGTATGTTTTAATTTCTTCCAGTCAGGGATTATATCTCATCTAAGCTTTATATCTGTGCAAAGTACACAGTTGGCACTTAATAAATAGCTGTTGAATAAATGATTGAAATGAATTAGTCCATCATTTCTTGGGTGACCTTAAGCAAATCCTTTCCCTCCTCTTTGTCAAGATCTCCTTCTTTAAAATGAGAACACTGAAAACTTTCCTAAATTCAATGCTTTGTGATTCTTTAGGATACCCATACACTGTCACTGAGTTGGGAGGGGGAAATAAGCAATAGAAGCCTCCTTAAAGTGGGTGATAAACCATTTGACCATTCTTGTTTTCAGCATCTCTTCCCAATTCATGAAATTAAGTGAATGATTTGCTTGTGGATGGGGATGGGTCTGTTGATTGTTCTTTAGCTTTCAGGTAGCCCTTACAGTTCTCTGAGGGGATCCATCAAGCATTGTGAGGAATAACAGCAGGAAGTGGTGTGGAGTGTTTCACAATATTTGTAAATGCACCTAGAGACTAATAAGCCATGAGTATAATCTCTAAGCACTGACAGCAGCCCTCTTTGGTTCCATCACAGGATCAGAGCCTCTCAGAGTGAGAAGGCCACCTAATTCAGTCTCTATAGATGAAGAAAAAAGAGCTTTACAACCTCCCAGAAAAGTGATTATACAATCTCTGCTTAGAAGCTTCTAGTGATGAGCAGGAACACACTCCCTTCTGAGGTATCCCATTACACTGTGGGGCAGATCTAATTGCTAGGGAGTTTTTACCTTTTATCAAAAATAAATCTGGCTTCTGGTAACTTCCATTACTTCTGCCCTCTAAGACCAAGGAGACCAAATCTAATCTGTTGTTTACTTCTCAGACTTGTGCTTGAGGAAAAATCACTTTGGCAGGCCTTCAAATACTTAAAAGACTGGAGGGACTGGCCAGTGAGGGCCTGGTCCCTCAAACTTACTCACATAATACCTGTCTGGATTCAGTATAAGAGGCCACATGGAATCTTGGGGGGAGCCAGATTTCAACCATAATAAAGTGGGGTTAGTGGTAGGAGGTGATGAAAAACCTTCTAATTGGCTTTGGAGTCAGATGGACTGATGACTCAGGAAATACTGAGCTGGAATTAAATGTGCTTACAAGTTCAAGTCTCATCTTTCTCTCATCTTTCCTGGCGGCTTTGAATTTTCAAAGAGAATTGCTTTGAGTTGTCATGCAGAGAGGAAAACTAGCCACTTTCTACCCTCAGCAACCACATACCTCTGAGCATGGTGCTTTTGAATTTGTTCTTTCATGATCTTAGGTGAATAAGTGTTATCAGAAGTTGTCCCCAGAAGAACAGGAGATCCACTGAAGCCATCAGAGGCCTTTAAGGTAGAGCCACAAGAAGGAATTTTTGTGCCTGGGACTTGTACCACCAGCCACGTTTGGGGAAAATGTCATAAAAGGATCATTTAGTTAGAGGGTTAGATGGAGAGCACTCCATGGTGAGAGACAGGAACTCCAGAACACCAGGACCTCTGGGTGGAGGTTTAAGGACACAATCAGGATGCTAATAGAGATAGGGGAGGGAGCACCCCCAGGGAGAGAAAATCTACCATCTGGCACTTACTTATT
Organism: Myrmecobius fasciatus; assembly: GCA_023553655.1. NCBI lineage: Eukaryota > Metazoa > Chordata > Mammalia > Dasyuromorphia > Myrmecobiidae > Myrmecobius > Myrmecobius fasciatus. The sequence continues at coordinate 60,793 of JAJPUD010000066.1, forward strand.
TTAACTAATTATTCTTGCTAACTAGGTGTTAAGATCAGTTGTTTTTTTTTCATGCTTGGTATCCAAGAAACCTGAATACTGGCAGGATGGAAATGGAGTGCCAATTATTACAGCAAACAGAGGGATGATTTTGGGGAGGGAGATAAAAAAGGGTATGAAAGGATCCTTTCTAATCTTTTATTTTTCATGACATAAGGTCATAGTCTGAAGGGAACATAAGGATCACGTGGTATGATGCCTTCATTTTGCAAAGGGGTTAGGACCTACATGGAAAATGACTTGCCCAGGATCACATAGGGATGCTCATTTTTCATGCTTATATAAAGAGGATCAACTACCTCAACTACTTCCATGTGTTAGACTGGCAAAATGTATTTTCAATCTATTCCCATTCTACCTGGTCTCTCCATTATCTATTCCTCCAGGCCAAGAGAAAAGTACAAGGACATTGATGATTTTTTAAAGGGTTGAAGGCAATCTCCAGCTCTCTTTCATTGACCAGTTCAGAAGAGTAGCTCTTTCCATAAGAGTCCATCCTTCCTACAGTCAGACCACCTCAGAGACCCAAGCATGATAGATTCCTTGGCCTCTGAATAAAGTGTCAATGAAAGAAGGTCATTCTCTCCATCAGGAAGTGCTCATTAGGTGTCCCCCCCAAAATTTACTTTTCTAAAAGGAGAAAGGAACAGGCATTAATTACCACAATGTGCAAAGCACTGTACTAAGCACTTTATAAATGCTTTCTCATTTGATCCTCACAAAAACTTTGTGAGATAAGGGCAATTATTATCCTCACTTGATAGTTGAAGAAACTGAGGCAGACAGAGGTTAAGTGACTTATCCAAAATCATGTAACTGGAATCTGAAGCCAGAATCAAACTCAGCTCTTCCTGATTCCAGGCTCAACAATCTATCTACCACACGTCCTAATAGATCAATTCACTTTATTTTCAATTTGAAGGTAAGTCAAATAGTGTTCAAATCTCAGACTCAAAGACTTAGCTAGAAGGGATCGTTCTAGTCCAAACTCCTTATTTTACAAAGAAGGAAACAAATTGGTCCAGAAATTGTGTCAATGCAATAGGTAGAACCCAAGTCTCCTGACTGCTAATCTGAAGCTCTTTCTTCCAGGTTGTAATTTGTACTTCTGATATTATCTGAGGTCACTAAACACTCCCTGTATCCCAGCACCAAGAACCTACCATTCCTCAGTCTCATGAGTCAGGCTAAATTGAGCAGGAAAGGGTAGAGGAGTCCTTCATTCTTTTTCAGGAACACAGAAAACATAGTTATCTATGTTTTGTGATGACTCTCAGATCTATTTGCACATCCCTAACCTCTCTCTCCCAATTTCTGGTCTCACATCTCCAAATCCCTATTAGACACATCAAATTGTAGACATCCTTAACTTGCCATGTATAAATAAAACAGAACTCATTGTCTTCTTTTTCCCACTAGCTTCTCCTCTCCCTTATTTCCCTCTTACTTTTAAAGGTAACCTAGTTACACAGGCTTGAAACCTAAGTGTCATTTTTAACTCTTAATCACCACCACACCCCTTTGTCCAATTTGTCATCTTTCCTTCATTACTTCACTCATATATGTCTCCTTTTCTCCTTGGATACTGCTACCACTGATGATCTTCATTACCTAATGCTGGGTTATTGCAATAATTGATTTTCTTCCTATAGTAAATAAATCATTTATCCAAGCCAAAAGCAAACATAAATCAGAGAATATACATGGATGAGACAGATCATGTATGAACAGTGAAGGATTTAATAGTAATAAGAGCTATGCAAAGAGTAGTTTAAGTGGTGTGATTGGAAGCCACATTACAAGGGATTAAGAAATGAATCAAATGGGGAAATGGAGGCATTCATGCTGTGTGAGGAACAGCAAGAAAGTCAGAGTTGCTGGACCAGAGTCTGTGAAGGTGAATGATGTACAAGAAGAACGGAAGAGTAGGAGGGGGCTTGGTTATGAAGGATTTTGATTAGCAAAGAGAGGATAATAATTGATTCCTTCAAATCTCAGCTAAAATTTGACTTTCCTCAAGAAGACTTTCCCAGATTTCCTTAATATTAGTACCTTCTTTCTGAACTACTCCCACTTTATACTGTATATATCTTGTTTGTGAATTTTTATTGTTCATTCATTTCAGTCATGTTTGAGTCTCTGTGACCCAGTTTGGGATTTTCTTGGCAAAGATACTGGAGTGGTTTGTGGTTTCCTTCTCCAACTCATTTTACTGATGAAGAAACTGAGATAAATAGTGTTAAATGACCTGTCCAGGTAACACAGCTAGTAAGTGTCTGAGGACAGATTTAAATTTAGGAAGAGGAGTCAGAATACATAGTGGTTATAATTTTGCCCCCCTCGAGAGCAAAGTCTGTTTTTTGTCATTACTTGTTTTGGCACATGGTAGATACTTAATAAATGCCAGCTGACTGCCTAGAGCCCCAAGTTTGCCAAACCCAGTAGCTTCCTCCTGACTCAAGTCTGCTAATCCATCTCTCCACCCTTTTCCATCTTTGTTTCCTACTTTTCAGTCCAATGATCTATACCCATCATCTGGCCACTTATTCTCTCCCATGCAGTGAAAGGGAATAGGATCATTAGCTACTGTTAGCAGTATTGAGGAGCCTTCCCAGAGCTAGGGGTAGTTCTTCCCTATTCTGCAGCATACTACAGCTTAATCTATATCTATTCATTCATTCTCTCTCCCTCTCCTTCCTTCTCCTCCCCGTTTCCCATTCTCTCTCTCTCTCTCTCTCTCTCTCTCTCTCTCTCTC
>JAJPUD010000066.1:63687-88806 GCA_023553655.1 Myrmecobius fasciatus
TCTGGCTGTCTGTGTCTCTCTGTCTGTCTTCTATCTCTCTCTGTAGGTAGACCTGTGGCCTCTCATCTGGGAGATAATTAACCTGACATTGAGCTCTGCACTGCCACAACAACCATTATGGTTGCTGCTGTTTTCTTTCTTAGACAGCATAAGCTGCTATCTGTACTCTAAATTTCCCTGCCCTGGGGCAAAGTTGTGGCCATAAGACAAAGCCACAGATGCCTGACCTAGTTATTCTTCTCTAATGGGGACTGGAGATGGATGATGATATGACAACAGACTAAGAAAGAGCCTTTCAATATGTAGGAGAAAACTGAGAAGCAACAATATCTCAGAAGCCAAGGGAAGAGATAATGTCTCTGGAGTTGAAAGCTACAAAGAACCTAAGGAAATGAGGAATTATTTTGCTTCTGATAATTTCTGAGAAAGCAGTTTCGGAAAAGCAGCAGGAAATCAGATTGCAAGGGTTTGAGAAAAATAATGGGTGGTGAAGAAGCAGAAGCAAATGTTGTGAACAACTCTTCTAAGAGTCAGCTGTAGGGTGATAACTGAAAGGCATGGTGGAGCCAAATGATGGACTTTCAAGTATGGGGGAGTTCTCCACATTTGTTGGCAAAAGGAAGAAAGGAAAAAAGGGATAGAGTGATTGAAGACTGGAATTTGTCATCAAGGACTGAAATATTGACTTTGGCAAGGACAAAGACTCCGTTGTCTTAATAAGCTGGAGCAAAGGAGAAGGTGAGGAAGAGATTGAGATTTGAGATGCAGAGTAAGGGACATGAGAGAGTTCTTAGTAACCGAGCTCTCTTTTCTCAGGCAAAGAAGGTCATTTGCTGAGAGAGAATGGAATAGGAATGATGCAGGAAGTTTAAAGAAGAGTAAGTTTGGAATATTTGCTCTGGGGAGTATAGTAGACAGAAAGGGAAGAATAATAAGACATTTGCTATGGCGCCATGAGGAACCAGTTGTGTTAAGATAATATGAAATCTATAGTGGACCCAGTTACCCATCTTCTTCTTGCTGCCTTCAGCTGTATCAGAGCAGGAGTGTGATAGGCTCATAGTAGTGATGACCTAGAAGAAAGGATTTAGATGGTGTGAAAGGAGAAGGGAGTAAAATTAAAAAGCAGAGGACCACTTATAGTTGAACTGGTGAAGGGAGGAGAGCAAGAGTGATAGACAGGGTGCCATAGAAAATCCTTCCCTGTCCTTCCTGCAAAGATCCCTTCCCTTTTTCCTCTCCAGGATGGATAATCATACCCCACCATTTCCATCTTAAGGAGAATGGTCCAGAGGAGTTCTGTTCCACTCTAATCTTGAGTCCATTTCCCCTTCTCAGTGGTTATGGTCTGGGCCTCCCCACATATCTTCAACCTTTGCTCACTCAGAACATTTGGATGAGCAAGGAGTCACCAGCTATAATCTTTATAGAAGGTTGGAAGACTACTTGGCTTTACCATTTTCTCAGCTACTATACCTTAAAAACCATTGGGCCTCCTCATCTGCTCTTCCATGATTCCTTCCAGATCCCTGGACATTATTATCTAACCCATCAATGTACTTTAAAAAACCCTGAACCTTGCCACTTATATTTCTTCTTCATCCTTAAGACTTCCAAGCCTTTTTCACTGGTAGTTAAATATATAATTTTCCCCCCAATTTGCGTATTAGTTATTTTTAGAGAAGGGACTATTTCCTTCCTCTGTACCCCCAGAGTCCAACATGGTGCCTGGCCCATAGTAAACTCTTCATAAATACTTTTCATTTCATTCATTTATTCATCAATAATTATGAACCTTTAAGCCTGTTTCCTTAGTTTTATGAATTCTTTATGAGAAAGATCTAGCCATCTATCAATGCTACCCTTTCTTTTGCAAATAATTCTTTAATAAAGACAATATCTTGACATCTACTTATTTGACTGAAGGTTTAGAGAATACAAGATTCTACTATTATTTCATTGTTGATTACCAAAAAAAAAAAGAAGGAAAAAAGCATTTGATTCAGAACAAAATATAGCCTTATGAACTGTCTCCTAATAAGGAGCCACTCTAGCATGTGTTAAGATAATACGAGATTCCTTAATAAATACAACCATAGAGATATCTCCATTCAGTCTTTTATCACCTCTCACAAGAACTACAGTAATAATGTATTGGGCTATCTGCCATCTAGGAGAGAGGGTGGGGGGAAGGGGGGCAAAATTGGGACAGAAGATTTTGCAAGGGTCAATGTTGAAAAATTACCCATGCGTATGTTTTGTAAATAAAAAGCTTTAATAAAAAAAAGAACTATAGTAATAGCCTCCTAATAGATCTCCTTGATTTCCTCTTTCCTTTCTCTAATCTATGACACCTAACAAATTAATATTCCTAAAACAAAGTTTTACACATATCATTCCCTTATTCAAATATATACAGTGGCTCCCAATTGCCACTAGGATAAAACACAAATTCTGTAACTTTGTACCTTTTTACCCTCTACAATATTATTCCTATCTACCTTTCCACTTTTATTTCATGTTATTCTCCTTTACATACTCTCCATATCAGTCAAAAGGACTGTTATTTGAACTTGGCATTCAATCCTTGGCTCTGTGCCTTTTTTTCAGGTGGTCCCCATGTCTGGAATGTACTCACTCCTTCCTCATCTCTTTCTCTTGGAATTCTTAGCTTCCTTCAAAGCATAGCTGCTGAATGAAAGCTTTCCTGATTTCCCCTGTTAATGCTTTCTCCTCGAAATGATGTTGTATATATAAAGTTAGTATGTTAGAGTCTTCTCATCTATAAAATAAGAGGCTTGTACTAAATGATTTCCAAATTCCTTTTCAGGTCTAAATTTATGATCATTTCCTCTGTGCAGAAGAGTTTGGGTAGAATTTCATTGTAACTTGTAGAAAGAATAGAACAGGATGAGGATGGGGGAAAAAGGGTAAGGAAAGTCTCTAAAGAGACATTGCCTTCTTCATAAAGTAAGACCCCAACACTACCCTGTGCATCTGAAGGGCAAATATAACTTTTTTTCATTGTTGTTAGAGTTTTAGAGTATCTGGAGAGTGTTCAGGTGAGCTATTGATAATCCCTAATAATGACTCCAAAATGCTCACTCTCCAGTCTGCTTTGTCTCCAACACCAGCTGCCTTGCCTTAACACACGAAGGCTCTTCTCCTGATTCACAAAGCTCCCCTTTATGTTTTGTCTTCCTCTGTTAGAATGGAAGTTCCATGAGAAATAGAGATTGCCTTGTTTTCTTGTATTTTTATTCTCAGTGCTGGACACAATGTATACTCAATAAAATACTCTAGCTAGCTATCCAATAGGTAAGTAGACCGACTCTGGGGAATTTTCTCAGTCTAGCCTAATGAGGTCAGTAGAAGCCAATATGATTGACCTTCTGCTTTCATGTTTCTATACTGCCTTTCTTTCATATTATTATATTAACTAAAGAAAGGGGAAGTTCTTATTCAGGAGGATCTGTGTGAACTTAGAACAATGTGCTCCTTCTAGGAAATAAGATGCTTAAGGATGAGCTCTTCTAAGCATCCATTTGGCTCTGAGAAAAAGAGGTTAATGACATCACAGGTGTGATCATTTTGAAGTGAAGCACATTCTACTCCCCATCTGCTGTGGAATAAAATCGGTTTCCACTGTTTTACAGTAGGGAATTGTGTGGTTGAAGAAGCCCAGAGCTAATATAGACCTAGCCCTTGAGCCTGCTCATACTCATCAGGCATTTCTCCAATTCTCTCTGGGGCACCCAAATTTAGTTTTTTAGGAGATAGCTGTTCTCCACAATTCATAGACATATGAGTCACCAAGGGAATGCTTTTTAACACTTTAAAAAGATGAGTTTTTATGTCAGGGATTAGCTAGGGATCTTTGAAAGTACTTTACTTTATCTCCAGTGTAATCAAGCCCAACCTCCTCTTCCAATTTAGTTCTGGCAAGCATGTCTCTTGGTTTTATGCTTTCTTTGACACTGATAATTGAAGGAATTCTGAGTAAAAAAAAAATATATATATATATATATATGTATATATATTATATGGCCTTCACATATACATGAGAGAAAGATCTATTATTTTCAGTTCTTAATTCAGAAATTGTTTCAATGTTGTATTTTTAGCTATATGAAAAAAGCACGTGCCTTCATAGATACCTATCCAGTGGTTCTTTGGAAATAATTGCAACTTATTTGCATAACCGGCTAGGCATATTTGGCAACTGTAGTAGGAAAACTGCTACAGAAAGCATCGCCATGAAAAGACTGGTGAGAATGCTTGACAATGAGTTACCATTGTACTTGTGGTCAGTGCACAGTCCAATGAAAATGGCTCAGCAAGCAGACATAGCAGATCCAAGGAAAAGTCATCAGCTATATTCACTAATGCTTTTACAGCTACTTTTCTTTTTGCTAGTGTAGACATGATCAAATTAAGTAGACAGAAAGAAAAGAAACAGGAGCAAGAGAAAGATTGGAAATTACTGTCTAACTAATTGCCAGTTGGAATGAATCCTGGAATAGACTCACTTTTGTGAAAACCTAAAGAAAAAAAGTCTATGTAATCTCTTTGAGTCACAAAATACTAAAAAAAGAAATGAATTGATTTAAAATGTCAACCGTGCCTAACTGACCTGAGTTATTAAAGAAATTTAACACTCATCACAAAGGAAAATAACAAAGGAAACCAACTGGAAATAGAAAAATTTTACTCACTTTTATTCTTTGAAATAATATCAAACTGTGTAGGAGCAAGAATATTGACTTGAGAGTTATAGGGCAGACCCAGTTATGTCAAGCCGTGTGACCTTAGGCAAGTTTCTATATCCCACTTTCTTTGTCCATAAAATAAGGGTATTGAATTTGATCCCTAAGGTCCCTTACGGCTCAAAATCCTCCATTGTAGTCTTCAAAACATTCAAGATTAGATTTGCAGCAGGCAAACTCCTCATCCCTTTTAAAATGCCCATGTGTTTTGGAGAAGAAACTCTGATCCAGCCTGACTCCCAGAAATTTCCAAATGCCATTTCTGTCCCCACCATCTCCCTGACAGAATGTGAGTATTGGAAACCTTTTCTGGCTAGTCATGCCATTTTGTGTGGCAGTTAACATGAGCAAACAATAAGATGCAAATATTCTGCTGGCCACTTTCTTGGGGATTTTCCAGAAATTTCTTGCAGCATTTGTCACACAATCTCTTAGTTCCTGATCACTCTGCTTTGTGATGTTCATATTCCTAAAGGCGAAAAATACACCTTTGACGTTTTTCACATTCCTGGAAGTGTTTTGAAAGGTAAATAGCCTTCTGGTGAGAAGCCTGACTATTCATATGAGGCTGATAAAAACATATGTGGAGATTAGAAGATGATTCCCATTATTAATATTTAAAGTCTGAACTTTGTGAACCTTAGGATTCAGAAGTAGTTTACAGCAGGAAAATAAGGTAGTATCCATAAAGAAAGAAGTGACAGACTCTACAATACATGCTTTCTGAATGTGATATCTGCTCTGATTTCTGTTCAGGTTGGAACCCACTGGTTTGCATAACTGAACTTTGGATGAGGAGTCTGGAAAAAAAGAGCATTGGATTAAATGATCTTTAAGGTCCCTTCCAGCTCAAACATTTCCTGGCTGTATAACCTACTGTAAATCTCCTTCTGGAAATTATAGTATAAGACTGGGATATAGACTACATGGAAATCTGCTGTTGGCTTTGTGTTTACTCAAAATATTGACTTATTGAAAAGTGACTGAGTTATTCCTCCCTCCAGTGCATTGAAGACTAACCCAGACCACATTTGCAAGAAAGGAGTCCTTCCTGTAACAGAAGAACCACATGGATCATGAATGGGAAGTACAGTCAGGCAGTCAGTAAGCATTTATTAAGTACCTTCTTTGTGCCAGGCACTGTGCTATGTGTTAGGGATGCAAAGAAAAACCAAAAACAGTTTTTGCCCTAGAGGAGTTCACAATCTAATGGATTATGACATTGTGGAATCATTGGCAGACTGAGGAAAAGACAGGAGATAGCACCAGATGAATACTAAGGTGCATGTGTACCTGAAGATAAGACTGTGCTAAAGGGTGAAACACTCACATGGCTGACAAGAGAAAAAAGGCAAGGGGAAGTTAAACATTGACAAGAAAAAAAGAAAAGGAGTTGAGGTGAAGAGAGTGACAGAGAGAAAGAGACAAGAGATAGAGACAGAAACAGAGAGAGATAGAAAGACAAAGACAGAGATAGAAATAGAGAGAAAGAGACATGGAGGTAGAGACAGAAGGAGAGAGAAGGGGGGGAAGAGACAGAGACAAGAGATGGAGAGACAGAGAGAGTTCTTATCCAAGTCCATCAATAAGTAAGAAAACTCTCCTCCTCTTTTTGAAGGACATCAAGCCACTCTCCTCTCTATTAGGTCCTAATTTTCCAGGAAGCTATATAGTTCACATGACTCTCAGTACCATTACAGGGCTATTAGGTTATGGACTTCTACTTTCACATTTTAGCTCCTTGCTCCTTGGTACAGATGGCTCTCCACTATCACCATCACGACTATCATCACCACTACCACCATCACCACTACCACCATCACCACTCCTCCTCCTCCTCCTTTCTTTCTTTTGTTCTTTCTTTTCCTCCCTCCCTCCCTTCTTTCCTTCCCTTCTTTCTTTCCTTCCTCTTCTTCTTCCTCTTCTTCTTCTTCTTCTTTTTCTTCTCTCTGTCTCTCTATCCCACAGTCTTTCTGTCTCTCTGTCTCTGTCTCTCCATTTCTCTCTCTCTCTCAAACCATTTTATCTCATAAAGTGAAGAAGGAAAATTATAGAGATAAGACTAAATAATTAGTATATGGTTTAGTTGGCCTATTTTGCCTGTTAAAGAATATATGCAAAACCAAAGAAATGATAAAGTAATGTTTTTGTTTTTGTTCTTAATAGGATGGGGAGTGGGTAAGGAAAGGATTAAAATAAACTTTTATAATTTATTTTGAGATCTTTACTTAGATGATTCAATTTAGTATTATAGGCTTTACAAATAGAAGGAAACTTGCTCGTTATTCAGTTGTTTTTAATCATGTCCAACTCTTTATGATCCATTTGAGGTTTTCTTGGCAAAGAGGAGTTTGCCATTTCCTTTTCCAGCTCCTTTGACAGTTGAAGAACTGAGGAAAACAAGGTTAAGTGATTTGCCCAGGGTCATACAGCTAGTAAGTGTCTTAGGCCATATTTGAACTCAGGAAGATGAGTCTTCCTGACCCCAGGTCTGACACTCTTGCACCACACCACATAGCTTCCCAGAAGGAAACATAGAGATCATTTAATCCAATTTCTTTGAATAAAAGAGGCCCTTAAAAGTTAAAAGTCTTGCCCAAGATCACATAGATAATAAATAACAGAATTCAAACCCAGGTTCTCTGGCTACAAATTGGGGTTCTTTTAGACTGCACCACACTCCTTCTTTAGGGGCAAAAAATTGTTTGGGGTCTTATTTTAGATTCAATCATAGCCATTTGCACAGACCCACAGAACTATCTTAAAAGAAATTTCGTTGATTTTTTAAAAGAAAGAAGACTTTGAGTAAGATATGTAATTAAAATTGAAAATACCTCTGGGACTGTACTTTTCAAGCTAATGACCCTGTCTGTCATTGCAATGTAAATGTGAGGAAAGCTTTTGAGGGACTCATTTCAGGAAAAAAAAAAAATGGAGAAATCTTGCTTTCTCTGAGATTGCCCTGTAATACCACACCCCAGTTTCTAGTCAAAATTAGAAATGTGAACTCAAGGCTACTCTTATTCCTGGTATATTAGAGCAAGGAATATATGGTCAGTTTTTGACATGAGAGTCTTTAGGGTGGCTTTTACTAGTGCATAAATTATACCTGGCAAAAAAAAAGGGGAGGAGACATGCTGTTAAGTATTTCTGAAGATTCCTCTGGGCTGTATCTGTACATTTATCCTTAAATTGCAGCTATTCAGCAGGCTACTGCTAACACAGAGATGAATTCTCCACAGAGATTATATCAGATAATATCTCACACAATCACAGCTCTAGTAACTGCTTTCGTGGATGAGTGTGAAGAGAAGAATTTAGGATGTGTACTTGTAACTCCCTCCCTGCCCTACACCCCACTTAGGTATGTGGTTGATTTGTGTGTCCTTCCCCCCCCCCCCCCCCAACTTGCCCCGGGTGTGACTAGCAAAGGGAAAGGGAGAGGGATTCATAGCATCTAAACCTTCTTCTAGGAATCCAATTGGTTGGAACATTCCTTCCTGATTCTTATCTCTGAGGAAGAATCTCTGTGCCCTGGAGGGGCCTGAGCCTGGCCAGAGCTAAAATTATGAATAGATCTTGGCAATTTAAAACAAAGAAAAAGATTGTAGACCTAGAACTGAAAGACACCTTAGAAATTATCTTGTGCCACACCCTTTGCTCTCTCATTTTACTGATGAATAACAAACTGAGATCAAGAAAGGGGAATTATTTGCCCCAAAACACACAGACAGCATGTGGCAAAGTCCAGAGTGAAGCCCAAGCTTCTGACTTGAGATCTGGCTTTCTTTCCACAACCATATAATGTCTCCCTTCCTTTAAGCTGCTCCATCCTGAGAATGATGGGTGAATTGCTGAAGCCCATAGGGTCAAGCAGTCTACAAGTTGTGGACAAATTTCAAGTCTCTTCCAGTTATTTTTGGTACTACTACCCCAATACAAACCTCCAGAATCTATTTTTCCTCTCCTCATTGACAATTCTCTTTTTCTTTTTTTGCTTTTTATTTTCAAAACATATGCATATAGTTTTCAGCATTCACTCTTGCAAAACCTTGTGTTCCAAATTTTTTCTCCCTTCCTCCCCCCCCCCCCAGAGAGCAAACAATCAAATATATGTGAAACGGGCAATTCTTCTATACATATTCCCACAATTATCATGGCAATTTTTTTTCTTCCAAGTTTTTCTTTCTTTTTCCTCTCTAAACTTTGCCAACTAGCTACCATCCTGACTATTAAGTCACATATCCTCAGACAGATTTTATTCTTCCCAATTAAATAGCAAAGGACAAAGTAATAAATATCCCAGCACTTACAAGATAATCTTAGAAGTGAAAGACTCAGGAAGTTATCTACAATAACTCTCTAATTTGTGAAAATAGTTTCTTTTTCCTGTTTTTTAAAAAATATAATATTGTTTATTTTTGTTGGTGCTTGACAAGTTCAAAACAATAAAAAATAAAAATAAAATAACCCTCTATCATACTATATCTTAAACTGTTTTCCCTAGAACTCCAGTATTTCATGCCACCAGAACAGGGATGCTAGGAAAATATATAATGCTAGTGAATTTTTCCTTCTAAGATGTTAAATATGAAATCATGTACTATTCTATCGCCTAAGGCATCCCAGTGGAGGAAGTTCCAGATCGGGGATAGATAAAGAATAGAAGCTGTTCTCAGGCCACTGGCCTACTTCTAGTCTTTCTCTCCCAGCCCCATCCTAGATATTGTCCAGGACACATACACACACACATCTCTTTGATATATTATGTTATGTCTCTCTCCCTACTGATGGATTAATTTATTAAAACAAGGTACTCTTTCCTGTTTTGATATACCAGGCACAAATCCCATTCTGCCATATCTTACAGATGTTCATGTGGTTTTATTTATCTCCCGCCCTTATTTGTGATCTAGGTCTAGCAATTGGCAGAATATATTAAGTCCTTCTTTCTACTGCCTTTTAAATGTATTTTGTATCATACCAGACCCTCCTTAGATCCCTACTCAACTGCCCTTAATTATGGGCTCTTGAAGCTTCCACTGTGTTTTCATTCTAAGATCTTGAAACATAACCCACCAGTCCCAATTCTGTTCTTTTCTATCAACTATTGTTGAACTGACTGTTCATTTCTCCTATATTCCATCCCGTTCCAAAGTTCTACCTGCAATTAGAAGGAGCAATGAAAACACCACCTGTGCCTGCATACTTTTTTCCCTGACTTGTCTGAGTCCCCTAGAAATGCTTTCCAGGTTCCTTCTGTAAAGACTCCCTATCATTTCCCTCACATGAATCACTGGTAATGCATAGCAACTGGCCCATTTGATAAGACTCAGCAGGCTCTCTGTCACTTCCCAGAAACACACTCCAGGAAGATAATACATGTCTTGATTGGCCATGTCAAGTCTATATAAGGCTGCCTCTGTACGTCTCAGCAGAGTCACCAATCACTAAAACCTCCTTCTCCCTCCTGGGATCAGTAAAATCTTTCCTCAATTTTTCGAGTGCCAGTGAATCTGCCTTATTATTACATGGAATGCAGAATGCTGTTGCTTCCTCAGGAGGCCTGGATTCTCCCTCTAGGAGAAGGGCCTGTTACCCAGCTCCAGAAGTTTAGTTTCTTCTCTCTCAGCAATAAATATCTTCACTAGTTTTCTATTTTACATGATTTGTAACTTGCCTAATTTTATAAATCTAAGTGTATTTAACTACAAAGGCAAAATAAGAAAGCCTACAGAGATTGTGAAGTGGATACCATTATGGCTAAAAATATTAATTGTTAACATTTAAAAAACTATTTTCTTTTTTAATGTGAAGTTTTTTAAAGCACTTTTTAATGGGGTTCATGAGAAGGTTTTTTTTTTTGCTTAATTATGCATCTCATGCATATTAATTATGCAGTTATGGGGATTTGTATTTTGTTTGTTTTTTCAAGGTAGGGGTCAGGAAAATGGGAGGGATAAAGGCTAGCAATTGAGGTTCCAAAAACAGAAAAAGAAAAGAAAGAAGAGATTTCTTTGAAACATTTTTAAATGAACAAAGGGAAACAGAAGGAAGGTTAGGAGGAAATGCAGATAAGCAGGACAGCTTTAACAGTTATATGCTAAAATTATCATATTATTAAAAGGAAAAGTAACCAGTATATAATAGAGATTTGAGATTTCAAGTGCAATCATCTTTTCCTGTTCTATTTTGTACTTGAAAGTATTCATTTTATTTAGTGTTTGTTAACTGAGAATAAACAAAATTAAAAGATGAAGAAAGCAATACGAATAAAAACACTTCACCCTGCTAAAACATCGAGCAACCATCCAATATCATATTTCCTTCTTTTCTCTAGCAAATTTCTGGTGAAATAATTTATAATGGCCCATTCTTCATCAGATCCTTGTAATCTGTTTTCTTTCCTCTCTACTCTATTAAGATGGGAATCTCTAAGTCATAAATGACTTCCCCATAGTCAAATCCAAGGTACTTTTGCTTTTTTCCTTTGACCTTTCTCAAGCTTTTGACATTGCTACAAGCACCTTGTCCTTAAAACTTTGGTTTCTATGGCACTATTCTCTCATGTTTCTCCTCCTTTTCTCTTTCCCTGGTTCATCCTCCACAACACGGGTGACCTTCAAGACTCTTTCCTCAACCCACTAACTCTATTAAATATCTAGACATTCTCTCCCTTGGCAGTCTGATCCATGCCCACAGCTTCAGCTCCCACCTCTATAACAGTATCTCCCTAAACAATATCTCCAACCTTGACCTCCTTCCTGAGTCAAGGGCCACTTTTTGAACTGTCTGAATGTGTATTTCTACTTTGATGTCCTAAGGATTTCTCAAACTAGTCAGTAGAAAACTTATCATCATATCATCCCTAAATTAGGCCTCCTCAGAATTTCTCTGTGTCTATTAATGGTCCTGCTGTCTTTCTAGTCACCTAAGGTTGAAATCTTGGTGTTAAATTGGGCTCTTCCCCTTCTATATCCATGAGTTCATCAGCTCATCAATTCTATCCTGGGAGTTTCTCAAGCATTTGTCCCATCCTTTCAGTTCTCTCTTCAACCATCTTAATTTAGATCATTATCACATCTTTCTTATATCATTAATTTCTTCCTAAAAAGTGACCCCTATCTCAAGTTTTCTCCCCAACACAAGACTATCCCATACATTGTTATCAGAATAATATTCCTAATGTACAGCTCTGATAGTATTTATGCTTAAAAATCTTTTAGAATTCCCAATTGCCTGTACATTTAATCAATTTCCTCAGCCTAAAACCCAAGGCTCTCACTAGCTTCTGACCTCTATTTACATTATATACACCTTTTTTCTCCTAGATTTTTCTCCTAGACTTCCAAAGCAATGACACAGCTTTCTCCCCCTCCACTTTACAGTTTATTTTGTAAGCATTTATAGAGCACTGTGCTTGTAATAAGCCTACAAGGCTTATTACATCTTATATACTTCTTTTTATATATTCCAGGCTACACCCAAACTAGACTATTCATCAGAAGTACTGTGGTATAGAAAGCAGTGGATATGGAGTCTGAGAGCTCTCTTCAATCACTTACTCTCTCAGCTTGAACAAATTTCTGAAACTGTCTGAGCCCTAGTATCCTCACCTATAGAATGAGGGGGTTCAACTGGAAGGCCTAAGGATCCCTTTTAGCTCAAAATCTATGATTCTTGGCAAAGATGAGAAGATTCTCCCAGAAGGCCTCAAGGATCCCTTACAGCTCCAATCTAAGATGCTATTAAGCTGTTTTAAACTCTCTGAGTTTCTCAAATTGTCCCCAGTGCCTGCAATGCAACATATCTCATCTCTACCTGTTAACATCCTTCCCATGTCTCCTGTGTTGGTTCAGGTGCCATCTTCCATCAATCAATCAATCAATTGACAACAATTTATTAAATTTCTGCTATGTACCAGGGCTGTGCTAGACCCTGGGGACACAATGACAAAAACCAAATTCTTCTCCCGGCTATCCCCCTGCTTCTCTGCCCAGACTTTCTCTACCCCTGCAGCCTCTCCTTCTGATTGGCTGGTTCCTCCTATAATCTCTATTAAAAGTGAGCATCTACTCCATCTATGCCTTCATTCCTCTCCAGGCTGTACAGCTGATTTTTCTCCTAGACTTCCAATGCAATGGCACCCCTTTCTCCCCCTCCACTTTGTAGTTTATTTTGTAAGCATTTACAGAGCACTCTGCTTTTAATAAGCCTGTGAGGCAGGTGCTATTGTTATCCTCATTTTACAATTGAGGAAACTGAGGGAAACAGAAGTTAAGTGACTTGCCCAGTATTATACAAGCAGTAAGTCTTGAAGGCCAGACTTGAACGGAGGTCCTCCTGACTCCAGCTCCATCCATTATGGCAGCTAGCTACCTCCAATTAACACTGTGCTTAGTGAGGGGCAGCTGGATGGTGCAGGGGATGGAGCACCGGCTCTGGAGTCAGAAGGACCAGGAGTCAGTCATTTAACACTGGACACTTATTAGCCGTGTGACCCTGGGCAAGTCACTTAACCCCAATTGCCTTGCCAAAAATAAACAAACTAGAAATACAATGTGCTAAGTGCTGGGAATACAAATAAAAGCAGGAATAAAAACAGTCCTCCCCTTTAGTAAGCTTGCATTCTAATGGAGGCAGCTCTAGTTCTCTAAGAGGACCATGACTTTGAGAAGCGGATGCCATAACATGTAAGTGAATTGAATTGAAATAAGGGAGGCTGGACAAGGTCACCGGCCTCATTTTCCCTCCATTGAGTCCAATGACAAGATATAGATCAGGATGACTGGAGATGGCCCCGGATGAAATAGGAGACCTCAGCCTTTTTAGCTAAGGTCTCAGTTTGACTGAGATTGCACCCATTCAGTGATTAAGCCATTGAGCCAAAAATCTCCTATTTCACCTAGTCCTAAGAAAATCCAAATAAATAAATCTGGGAGGGGAAGACCCTCAGGGTTTCTAGCCAAAGCAGAAATGATGTCTATTGACATTCAATCCTGGACCATGTCCGGTTGTCCTGATCTAGATCTTGCCATTGGACCCATTTGGCTCTGCAGGGAAAGTGAGGCCAGTGACCTTGCCCAGCCTCCCTCATTTCAATCCAATTCATTTCCATGTTCCATCATCCCCTTCCTGAGGTCATGGTCCTCTTCAAGAGTGAAGGACAGACAACATCTGGTAGAGTGCTGGGCCTGGAATGAAGAAGAGCTGAGTTCAAATCCTGTCTTGGACACTAGCTAAACACTATTGGGCAAGTCATTTAACTTCTCTTTAGCTCAGTTTCCTCAACTGTAAAATGGGTTTAAAAGCACCCAGCTCACAGGGTTTCTGTGAAGATCTAATCAAATAATATGTGTAAAGCACTTGGTACACAGTAGGTACTATACATGTATCCATTCTTAATAGCGGTCATAATGATAACAATGCTAATAATAATAATAAAAATATTTATAGACTTGACCAAATGAGAACTTATGTTCTAATGAGGCAAAAAAAAAAAAAAGCATACCAAAAGAGAGGGATATTTCACTGATATAGGGAACTCCCAAATGAGAAAGCTCTCCCTATCAATTAGATCAATACCTTTTCTACAAACAGAGCCCCTGAGAGTTGCCAGAGCACTGAGTGGGTAAATGGCTTCCCAAAGTCACATAGGCAGCAAGGATCCAAGGCACATATATAGGTCCGTACCAAACACATACAAAGCAATATAAAGCAACATTGTTAGGATGAGCAGGGGAAGGGACTAGCCTCTGGGAGGATGAGGAATAAAACTCCTTTAAAAGTTTGCATTTGAGCTGCCTCTTAAAGAAACCCAGAGATTTATTCCTAGAAGTGGAAGTACGAAGACTTCCCTTCTGAGGTTCTACCTGCCTTATCTACTTCACAAGGTTATTGTAAGGCTCAAACAATACACTGCATAGGAAATTTCTTTAAAATACATGGTGTAACAGTAATTCCTTTTTCACAAGATTATTAGACTGGCAAGTAGACCAGGGCAGTACCACAGACATAATATGCCTAGATTTTAACAGTCATTTGACAAAGTCTCTCATGTAACAAGTTAGAGAAATGTGGTCTGTATTATCACCCTGTCCTGTCCTTGGGCCTGTTCCAGTCAACATTTTTATCAGAGACTTGGATAAAGGCAATGATGGCATGCCTGTTAAAATTACAGATGACACAGAGCTGGGAAGAATAGCTAATATGCTGAATGACAGAATCAGGATGCAAAAAAAAAAAATCTTAGTAGTTTGAAACAATAGGCTGAATCTAACAAAATTAAATAATGTAAAGTCCTATGCTTATTCCCCATGTTCATTTCTATAGTTTTATTTAATCCTATGCACCAGAGTATTAAAAAAAAATTGAGAAATAAAAGAATCCAAATAAGAGGGACAATGTCAGTAAGGAATTTGGAAATCTCTCCTGAGAAATGGATGAAGGGATGGGGAATGTTTAGACTATAGAAAAAAAAACTAGGAAAGACAAAAAAATTGTCTTTAAACATTGGCACAAATGGGCAGGGAATCATAATCACGCAACAGTTCGCCTGAGTCAACAGTGAGACATAGAAGCTAAAGAATGCTAACACAATGGTAGAGCACTAAACAAGAGGCAGAGTTCCTCAGACAAAGGAGGTATTATCTCATCATCTTCTGTCCTCATTGGACCATATCAAGAGTCTGTCTTTTCAGACCACATTTCAGGAAAGACATTGACAAACTGGATCCTGGCTAAAGGAGGATCACCAGTGTGATGAGAGAACAGGAAAATGAATTGAACAGCAACGGTTTGAAAGAGCTGAGAATAGTTAGCTTGAAGAAAAGACTGACTTAAGAGAAAACATAATATTCATTTTTGTTTAAATGCCATGTGCAATGAGGTGATTCAGGACAATTCCAATAGACTTGGGATGGAGAGAGCCATCTGCATCCAGAGAGAGGACTGTGGGGACTGAATGTGGATCACATATAGTATTTTCACCTTTTTTGTTGTTGTTTACTTGCTTTTTTTCTTTCTCATTTTTCTTTCCTTTTTGATCTGATTTTTCTTGTGCAACATAATAAATGTGGAAATAGGTACAGAAGAAAAGCACATGTTTAACCTATATTGGATTACTTGCTATCTAGGGGAAGAAGGGAGAAAAATTTAGAACACAAGGTTTTGCAAGGGTGAATGTTGAAAACTATCTTTACATGTATTTTGAAAATCAAAAAAAAAAACTATTATCAAAACTTTTTTTAAAATGTTGTCATGTGGAAGATGAATTGGGATTTTTTCCTTGGCCCCAAAGGACAACTAGAGGCAAAGAACATAGCATTAAGGACAAGGAGAGTCATTCAATGTATGCAAGGAAGGCTTAAGAATTAGGGCTATTCCAAGGTAGAAGGAGGTATCTGTTGATAAGGCAGTGAGGTTTCCACTACTGGAGATCTTCAAACAAAAACTGGATGATTACTCTTAGGGTATGTTAGAGAGAATACTCATTCAGATTTAGGTTAGATTAGATATCCTTTTCTCCTCTTAAATTTAATAATTCTTTAAATGTAATACTATTGATTCATCTATGTGACTTGCAGTGTCAAATGTCATTTGGAGCCAGATATAATATATAGCAACACAGCTACAAGGTTGTATGCTTTATAACACAGATTGGGATTCCAGTTAATATTTTATTACAAAAGCCAAATTTCTCTCCAGATAGGAGCCCTTCAAAAGAATCCAACTCTAGTGTCACCTACTTTGTGAAACCTTAACAAATTCTAAAAATGATCTTTCAATTTTAAATCTGATTGTCTTTTCTCCATCCACAATATCCTTTATTTTTCATAGCAATCAACACTGCTGACTACCTCCTTCTTGGCTTCTGTGACACTGCTCTTAATTTTTTCTACTCCTACCTTCTTGATCTTGATCCTTCTTAATGTTTTTTTTTTTTGTTGTTGTTGTTGTTGTTTTGTTTTGTTTGTTTTTTGTTTTTTTGCCAGAGTTATTCTTTTCCTCTTACCTAGGGGAGAGTGTTCATGAAGGTCTTTTTCCCTCAGCCCTCTTCCCCTTCCTCTCTCTCTATACTCTGCCCCTTGATGATTCTTCATTCCTATGAGTTCAATTATTATCAATATACAGATGTCTATTGAATGAATCAATACTGCTCTCTCCCTTGAGCTCCCAATCCACACTTCAGGCAGTCTGTTAGAAAGCCCTACCTCAGTATCTATGAGTACCTACAACTCAACATATCTAAAACTGAAATCATCAACTTTCTCACAAAATCTTTCCTTTCTCCCAACTTTCCTATTTTTATGGGTGGTACCACAAGTGGGAAATGACAACTCAGTCAAAGTCAACTTTATCTCACACCCCCTACCACATCCAAAAAGTTACTAAATTCTGTCAATTCTGCTTCCATGATCTGAGGATTTTTTTGTTCTAAACTTGAGAATATGTATGTACTTGAAGAATATGGAGAACCAAGAAAGAAATGATAAAGTTCATTCACTGGACAAGAATGTAGGCCTTTTTTCCCCCCTTTCCTTATTCTATACTACCATTCTAATCAATCAAACATGACAGATGCAAAAAAAAAAATTCTACTTCCATAATACTTCTCACAGGCATTTCTTCCTCTTCATTTATGGTAGAATCCCTCATTTCCTCTCCTTGGATCAAAGCTTCTTAAATTGTGAGTCATGACTCCATATAAGGTTGCATAACTGAATGTGGAATTGCAAAACTATGATTTCTTATCAGCAAATGTTTAATTTGTATACCTATTTTATGTATCTATATACCTAGGGTAGTGTAAAAATTTCTCAGGCAAAAAAGGATCACAAGTAGAAAAAGTTTCAAGAAGCCCTGTTTTGGACTACTATAATAAAACTCTTTCTGCCTTCTCTCCTATCTTGTTGTTATAAGATTCCTCCTTTATAGACCACAAATATTTGTTGATTGATTGGATTGCATTTGGGAAATTGTGTAGTGCTTTCCCAAGCTGCTCCCTGAAACAAAAATTCATCTTTTTAATACCAAAACTCTTCTAGTTATACAATAGGACTGGCAGTCAAAATAACCAATCTCCAAAGATTAAAATTCTGGGTCACCCAAAAGTAGTAAGTAGACACACACTTCTTACACATTACCCACCTTCACATACTCTAATTTCACCCAATTGACATGTATAATGTCCCTCACCCACTACATTTCACCTTCCATCTCTAATCTTTACATGCTTACAATGCTCTCTAGTCAGCTACTTAGAATCACTCAGGCCTCTTAGAATCCTTCACTTCCTTTAAATATAAGTTCAGATGTGACTTTTTACACATTCTATAATCACATGGGACAGTGCAGCTGACAAAGTATTAGAATTAGAGTCAAGAAGACCCAAGTTCAAATGTGACCTTACATACTTATTAGCCTTGTAGCCCTGGGCAAGTCATTTAACTTTGGCTTGCCTCAGTTTCCCTATATGTAAAATGAGGATAATAATAGTACTTCCTTTCCAAGGTTATTTCAAAAATCAAATGAGATATTACTAATAATACACTAAGATGTTTTACCCTGCTCTGAAATGACTTCATATTTAACTTTTTATATCTTTATTATCCTGTTACAGAGCATATACATCACATGATGTGTAAGACATAATGTGTTGCATATTGTGCCTGTCATGTGTCCTGCACACCCCTAATATGTAGCATGTTGGTTGCATGATATTGCTATAGCCAATGTTGTTTTTATCACATGACATCATGTGTCCTCACAGCAATTAAGAAGTCAATCATATGACAGGTGCTATAGGGCATTCTGTCACATGCCAAGTGTGTTTATCACATGGCACAGTCTGTTAAATAGTGCATCAAATACATGGCATGCCAGTTACACCACAGTCTGTCACATGTCACTTCATGTTCATTGTATGACATTTGTAACACGTGGTATGGCTTAAATATTGTTGTCGTCACATAACTAATCACATTGCATGTCTGTTACACAACAGTGTGTTCATGTGATGCAGTATGTGTTGTTTGTCACATGACCTGTCATGTTTGTCATGTGACACTGCATCTCATACAGTGGTGATCTCTGCTGTCATGTGACACAATCAAATTATGTTATCACGTGACATTGTATTCCTCAGTGTTTGCCACAACACAGCATGATCATCACACAAAATTGCAAAGATGGGATTTCATGTCAAGAAACTTGAGATATCAAATACTTCATTATTTATTTCCAAAAATGCCAGGGAAAATATTCCTTAACATGACTTTTCTCCTCAGATTCATAATACCAAACAGAATGGTAAAGCAGGAGAAGTTCTGGACCTGGTTCTGAGGATCTGTGCTTGAATCCCATTTATGACACTCATTAGCTCTGTGATCTTGGACAGTCTATGCCTCAGTATCTTTATCTGTAAAGTGGGTCTATTGGACTGAGTAATTTCCATGGGTTTTTCCACAGCTCTGAATGCTACAAAAATAATTTGAATCAAGTTATTTATGATGACTTATTAACTTATGATAATTCATTAACTCCCAACAGTTATACCACTCATTTCTTAAAATCAGCAAATTGCAATGTCTCCTGTTAAGCATGTGACCCTGATGGCCCTGCCTGAATTATGTAGGGGTTTTTTTTTTTGTTTGTTTGCTTTTTGTTTTTTAAATACCATTGGTGCTTTGTAAAGGAGCCTGACTTGTTCTGGGAGCATTTGTTAATTGAGGAATCACTGTATGTGTGAACTTATACCTCAAGAATTGAATTAATAATGGGTACTCCAGAACTCCATTTTTTTTATGGCATAAAGAGCAATCTAGATCCAATGAAAGAAAATGAAAGAAACCCAGGAAAATTTAACAATACATGAAAGATTTGGGAAAGCAAAAGGGCAAGAATTACTTCATCATTAGAAATGGTAGAGAGTTTCCTAAAGCTAACGCAAATATAATGATAGAGAATACCAACAGAGTTAACAGTTAATAGAGTGCAAGATCTTCACTTTTTACAAAAACAGGAACACGGAAGGGCAAATTTCTTCAGAGTAATTTCTAGAAGTAGGGGAAAATAGGAAATTCCACATATCTGTGTCACTAGAAGCAAAGAGAAATAAAGTATTTCTATCAACAAATACACAAACTATCATCCTGGGGAATTCTATCATTGAAGCATAAACCCAGGAAAGAAAAATAAAAGATAAAATATTCTCTCTTCCACCCCTGGTTGCCTAACTTTTTGTATTTTCAGAAGGTATTCCTAAACTATTAAAAATTGTTTCTGGGGTCTCTTCTACTTTTTGGTTTAATTAATACATGATACTTAATCAAATATATTTATTAAATGCCTACTATGTACCAGGCATTCTGCTAAGTGCTGGAGATATAAAAAGGAAATAAAAGACAGTCCCTAATTTCAAGAAGTTTGCTATTTATCACTTGGGTGATCTTTGGCAAATCATTTCAATCTAGGGTTCAGTTTACTTAGTTCTAAAAAGAAAAGATTGTACTGGATGACTTCTCTGGTCTTATGTAAATCTAAGTGGATTCTATGATCCTATGTCCTATACATCAGGCCTCTAAAGAAAAGGGAATGTCCTTAAGGTCTTGGGTCTGGAGCAGAAACAAGTCCTGCCACAGGGAAAAAAAAAAAAAAAAAAAAAAACACTTTGCTTCTCTCATTAGAGTTCTCTTTCTCAGTCAGACAAAATGGCCTCCACCTACTTGAATAGATGAAATGGGAACTACAATAATGAATAGATGAGTTCTGAAAGTCCTTTCTAAAAAACTCAAGTTTGGGCTTTGTTAAGGGAAAGTACAAAGGATATATGAAGAAATAATGTGCTTCCTCCTTGCCCCAAGTCCCTGCACTCAGTTCTGAGCATGTGTTGAACATTTATGGATCAAGATCCTCAGTAAGCTTATTTCACTTTGAGATAACATCAACATTTCATGTTGCAATTCCTGTTTCAATATAATTTGGGGAGAGGGGGTTGAAGAGGCAGAACTGTAATTTCCTCCAGATGGAGACCTCATAATATGGAGATTTCTTCCAGCCATTCATTTCAGAAACTTATCTTTAATTCATAGTTTTAGAAAACTGCCTGAGGCATCTTTCAGGGCTATTTGCCTGAGGTCACATAGTCAGGATGCGAGACTGGCAAAACTTGAACCCAGGTCTTCCTCACTCTAAAACCAATTCTCTATCCACTTCCTCTTCTTTAAAAAATAAAAAATAGAATGCCATCTTCAAAATGGATAAAAACAAAACCAAAAAACAAAAAACAAAAACTTAACAACAACATTACACCAACTCACATACCTAAGTTTACTCCTTGGGAATTTTGTGACATTTGTTTCTGGGTGTAAATGCCTTCTTGCTGTAGAAATGTTATGGAATACTTTAGCATACCAGAGCTATGAGATTCCACTGATGTAGATATACTTGATACCTCACAGATGCTTCACTGAATGACTTGATATGTTGTTATGGCTAAAAGTTATCATCACCTGCTAGGTAATCTTCTGGTGATGATGAAGAATATTTGTATTTAGCTAAACTAGTCTGGATGATCTGATATACTCCTTCTCTGGGTTTGATATCTTCCTCTAAAATTTACAAATGGCTTTCAGTGCTTCTTTTGAGTTTCACAACGATTCTATGAGGTGGCATAAGTATTACTGCCTTCATTTTATAGATGACTAATGAGAGACTCAGAGAGGTTAAGCAATTTGCTTAAGTTTGCTATTAACACAGCTAATAAGTGATAGAGATGAGATTTCTACCTCCAATTTCTTTCTAATTCTGGCACTGTCTCCATTAAACCATACTGCCTCTCAAAGCCTTTTTGGCTTGGGAGGGCTTGAGAAATTCTGCATTTCTGGCTTCAAGAGCTTAGGGTCTCACTATTGATTAAAGAAATTCAAATTAAAACAACTTTGATTATATATCATCTCACACCTATTAGATTGACTAATATAAGAAAAATGGCAAATGCTGGAGGGAATTTGGGAAAACTGGGACACCAATGTACTGTTGGCAAAGTTGTGAACTGGTCCAACCATTCAGGAGAGCAATTTGGAACTATGTTCAAAGGGCTATAAACGTAAATACTCTTTGACCCAGGTCTGTATAACCTATATCAGACTGCTTATTATCTCAGGGAGAGTCAGAGATTAGGGGGCAAAAGGAAGGAGAATTTGAAACTCAAAAATTCTAAAAACAAATGTTAAAAATTGTTTTTACATGTAATTGGGGGAAAATATTTTTTTTAAAAGAGCCCAAGTGTCCTCTCCTCATGACAAGGTACTAGAGGAAGATTTTAGTGAGGACAGGGAAACCCAACTGAGAATCTTTTCATCATCTAGATACCAAATTCTATCACTCTTGCAAAGTTTTATTGCACATAATCATCAAAAGTTAAATCAGTTGTACAAAAGTGAACATTATTTTATTATATGAAATTTTTTTCTTCTAGAGGGTATAGAGCACACTACAGAGACCATGTATTTTTTCTTCATGGTAGAGTTATGTCAGCATATTAGTTAATACATTAGTGTCAGGCCTGCCACTGAAGGAAATGGCAAACTACTCAAGTAGAGAACATGGGCATAGGTCCATGGGGTCATGAAGAGTCAGACATGACTAAAAGTAGCTTGAAGGCCAGGACTTTGAGATTTCTAATGGCCCAGTCAAACCTCCCCAATTTATATTTGTCCACTGCTTTGGGGTTTATTGATCACTGTCCTTACAACAACCCTGAAAGGTAAGTAGTGTCATTATATACTCCTTATAAGATGACATGCCCAGGGTCACATTGTCCATAAGTGTTGGAGCTTGGACTCTTTAAGCCCAATGTATTTTTCTCTATCTCTACAATGTCCCTGACAGGTGATTATTCAACCTCTATTTTAAAACTTTTGGTGATCCTTGAAGAGACAGCATAACCCATTGTAGGGCATCCCTATTCAGGCAGGTTTTCTTTGTTTTGATGCAAAATGTGTCGCCCTGTAATTTCTGCCAATTGGTCCCTGTCCTGCCTTCTGAAGTTAACAGATTATTTGAAGACAACTAGCAAATCTTTCCTTCTCCAGGCTAAACATGACCAATTCTTTCAACCCTTCTTCACATGGAAAGTTTTCCAGGCCACCTCATTGTCACGGTCACTTTCCTTTAGATGCTCTCATTTGTCAATGTCCCTTTTATGTACTCGAATTGAATATAAATTCTAGATGTAGTATGACCAACACAGAGTGCAATGGAAAAGATTGACAATGTATGTGTGTATTTTAACAGCTTTATTAGCCATATTAAGCTTGTATTCAACTAAAGCTTCTAGATCATTTCCTATTAACGGCTCCTCAAATTTGTATTTGGATAACTATTTTTTTTAACTTAACCACAGGTTTTCATATTTAATTTGCTGAATTATACAAGCATTCCAGCCTATGGAGATAATTTTTTAATTTAAATTTGAATTGATATTGGCTTTGCCTTTTCTTTGTTTCCCCTACAAATCTAACAATAATCACCATTATTTCTTCTTTTTGACCCTAGAGGAAAGAATTAGGAACAATGAGTGGATATGGAAAAGAAGCACACTTAGGGCCAGATGCAAGGAAAATTTTAGTAACAGATTTGGTCAAAATCCGAATTACTTCATCAGGAGTAGTAAAATTCTACATAGAACTTCTCGATCATTAGAGGTCTTTAAATCTATGCTGAATAATACCTTCTGGGAAAGTTATATGTTAATCAATCAAATAATCAATATTTGTTAAATGCCTACTATGTGTCAGACACTATGCTAAGTGCTGGGAATACAAAAAGAGGCAAGAGATAGTTCTTGTCCTCTAGGAATTTACAGTTTAATCAGGGAGACAACATGCAAACAAAAATATACAAAACAAGTTATGTACAGGGCTAATTAGGAAATAATTAATACAGAGAAGACCCTGATAAGAAGAGTTGGAGAAGGCTTCTTGTGGGAGGTTGTATTTTAATTGGAACTTAAAGTAAGTCAGGGAGGTCCATAATTGGAGTTGAGGAGAAAAAGGATTCCAGGCATGGGAGTTAGAGAGAATTCCAGGAACCAAGAGATGTCATGGAACAGCCAGACCAGTGTCACTAGATCGAAGGATACAGATCAGACAGTAAGGTGTAAGATAACTGGAAAGGTAGAATGGGATTAGGTTATAAAGGGCTTTACAGGGTAAACACACATTTTATATTTGCTCTTAGAGGAAAATGGAAGACACCAGAAATTATTGAGTTAGGCCAGATGATCTCTGCAGCTCTTACTGAGATTCTGTGATTCTATGGTACTCCTCAACCCACCTCCAGTGGCTCTCTATTGACTATCCAATAAAGTATAAAATCTTTATCCTTATATTTAAAGCTGCCTAGAGGTAACTAGTTGGCACAGTGAATAGAATGCTGAGCCTGGAATCAGGAAAACCTCAACTCAAATTCAACCTCAGACACTGTGTGATTTTAGGCAAGTCACTTAACTGATTTTTGGCTCAATTTCCTCAACTGTAAAATGGGGATAGGAATAGCACCTGCTTTACAGTATAGTTGTGAGAATCAAATGAGATAATATTTGTGCTAAGTACATACTGGGTACCTGGGTACCTGGCACATAGCAGGAGTTATATATGTTCTTGTTTCCTTTCTGCCTTTTCATCAAAGTCTGGCTTTAATCAAACTTACCAGCATTATCTCAGACTACTTACTTTTCTTCATGAATTTTATGTTTCACACAGTGATCATTCTCTGAACCCCACTCCAGTCTCTAGGTTTCATTGTGTAACTCCTATTTCAGTGTCTTTAAGCATGGATTCTACTTCCTCTACTTTCTTTATCTGTTGAAGCCCTTACCATCCTTCTTAAGACTCCAATTTGCTGACCTAGTTATCCTTAATCCATTTATGATATAATCCCTCACCTACCACCCTCCCATTCTCAGGTAAAAAATGATTTCTCCTTCCTCAGATTTCTCATAACACTTTGCCTAGATTTCTCTTTTGCATGCTTCTATTTCACTTAACCAGTTACCAAATCCAGACAACACATATAAACAATGCTCACACATTAATTCATTCCCAATTTAAGAGAGGTTTCCCTGAGATTTCCTCTTCTCAATAAAGTTAAAACTTTCTCTTTTAGAACAGTTAATTGTGCCCTTAATTCCTTCCCACACCCCATTACACTATAACCTCTTTGAATCAGAACTGTATTATTTCTTTGTTTCTCTACTGCTGGGAAAGCTGTCTTTGTGTAGGAATGATAGTTGGGGATATATAATATCAATTCTTTAATAAATATTTATGGAAGGAGGGAAAGAAAGGAG
>JAJPUD010000066.1:88906-99850 GCA_023553655.1 Myrmecobius fasciatus
AAGGAAGGAAGGAAGGAAGGAAGGAAGGAAGGAAGGAAGGAAGGAAGGAAGGAAGGAGGGAGGGAGGGAGGGAAAGACTTTCTTAATGTGGAAATGGGATGGGGCTAGGAAGGAACAAGTAAGGATTTGTTTTGAGAAACTGGGGGAAAAATACTGAAAATAGACTTCTATGAGGTAGAATAAAGTAATCAGAAATGTGGAAGATTAGAAAAGTAAAAATGATTAGGTAAGTTGCATCTAAATATGAAAAAGAAAATGGAAGAAAATAACAGGATATGTTGCAAAGGAGATTTTTGCCTAGCTAAAAGAAGGGTCCTACTTGAGTAGGAGGAGAGTAATTCAAAATCCATTTCTGTTTCTTCCATGAAAGAAACTATGGTGGATCAAGGAAACTTATCACAATGCTGATATTTCCCAGAAATGGGGGAGAGGGGAAGATGTTATTTATTGAGAAGAGGAAGACCCAAGGGATCCCACTTAAAATTGGGAATGAATAAATGTGCGAGAACTGTTTGTGTGTTGTCTGAGTTTGGTGACCTGTCAGTTGGAGTATATAGATCAAAGATGTTGTAACATATCAAAGGTTCAGGGAGTTATCAGGCACAGTATTTTCCTAAAGCCACCCATGAAAATTGTCTGACCAAGTCTAAAAGCATAGAAGTTAGGGGAGCTATTAAAAATGGATGGTAAATTGGCCCCAAACCCAGGAAATAGGTGGTAACTTTTAAGTACAGAGTAGTAAGAAATAAGTAGTGCACCGTAAGGATAAGTATTATGGACACTTTGGTCTATGCTATATAAATAACCTGTAATGGGGATGTAATTTCAAAAATGGATACATTTCCTGATGTGGGATGATTTGGGATGAAGGGGGAGTAAATACAGAGACAGAAACACTCTCTAAGTAAGGTTCAGCTGGGAGCTTTCCTTTTGCTTTTAACTAGATACTGAGCTCCTCCCTAATCCTTTTACCTCCTGGGGGTTACTCAAGTCTTGTGCTGAGAAATACCTTCTGCTTAGTTCTAGGCAGGAAGCAGAAAGGTCTGAGGCATGTGTGCAGCACACAGAGACTGGGATGTGTGGAAAGCATGTTGTTGACCGAGATTATTCTGGCCTCCTTCCCATCAAACAAAAGCCTTCTTATTCATTTCAACTAACATTTGTTAAATACCCATCATATCCAAGTCCCTGTACGAAGGTTATACAAAGACAAAAAATAAATCAACCATAAGATCATAGACTGCAGCAACATGGGGCAACAGAAAGGGTACAGACTCTGAAACCAGATTTGGATTAGGAAGAAAAGAAGGAAGAAAGGAAGGGAAGGAGGGAATGGAAGGAAAGAAGAGAAGGAAGGAAGGAAGGAAGGAAGGAAGGAAGGGAGGAAGGAAGGGAGGAAAGAAAGAAGGAAGGGAGGCAGGCAAGTTTTGTGTGATCTTAGGCAAGTCACTTAACCAACCTGGGTTTGCAATCTATACAGAAGGATTCTGATAAATATTTAACAACATTTAAGAATTTTTAAGTTTAAAGCTTTTTAAAGCTTTTAAGCTTAATTTGAAAAACTTCTCCCTTACTTTCTTAAGTCTAGACAATCAACAAAACAATTAAGTCCTGATGTATAGCACTTGCTGATTTCCAAGGTATAAATATTTACACTGAAAATTTAAACATCTCTTGGGAGCTAGTACAAATTTGCTCCAGCGCATCCTTGCATTCCTCCTCCAACAACTGAAATGGTTAGCCCACATGGCCTAAGAAATCCCTTCCAGTTTTAGATCCATGATTCTAGGAATTAAAAAAAATCTATGAAAAAATGAAAAATGAAAAATTGGACTATGGAAAATTGATAAGAAAGGAAATCTTATGCCTCATCCAATCCTACTTAACCTCAGTTAATTTCATTTCAACTCAATAATTATTCATTAGTTGTCTACTCTATGCAAACTCTTCTGCTCAACATTAAGGATCTATCCACATCATCCTTCATGGACCAACTACTTTGCACTAGATCTCTATTGCAGGAGGGAGATAACTTTGGCAAGTCTGTATCTGTTATTTTTATTTTTTTTTAATCTTACAAGGATTCTTAAGTCATTTTGGCATATGGATTATTGCAAACAAGCTTTTAAGGTATAATTTTTTCTCATAATTGACAAACAAGTGCAATGGGATTTTATAATCACTATGTTTTTCAGTTAATTGTAAAGTAAGAAAGATATGATTGCTAAATATTTCTTGTGAAAATCTTGTTCCTTACAAATAATGCATCAGATATTTTCTTATTTCCTGCAGAGATGACGTATGAAAATTTTTTATCTCTAGGAGAATAAGCATAAAGAAAGTCACTGATCTTCCTGCATTTGCTAATTTTTTTTCAGTATTAAAAAGGTCTGAAATATTTCCATACCTTTGTCATCTTCTCTTTCTACTATCTTATATATCAGTTTCTCAATGTTTTCACAGTTATGTTGCCTTTAGTGTGGATCTACTCAATATACACTTAGTCCAATCCATTTGCTTTTCCTCTCATTCTTCTCTGTAATGTCATTTCTGCCTCTTCTGGGACTGCAGTATTAAGGTCTGAATGTGGGGTGCCACTGTCCTTGATGATGAAAACATTGTTATAAAGGTTTCTGCAAATATTTTTCATTTTTCTTTTATATGTAGTCTCCTTTTTATTATTATTTTTAAATACTCTTGGCAAGACTTTGCTTCTTTGAATATCTCTTCAGCTTTCTTTAAACTCATTTGACTACATTTCTCTTCTTTGAGACAACAATGTTCATAAACAGTAAGATTTTACAAATGAGTCTTTATTGTAATCTAGTATTGACTTTGGTTGCCATTTTTCCTTATTTGGCATATAAGCAACATATTTGCTACTTTAAGTGCTTTCTGGGTTTTGTTGTTCTATTTGTTATGGCAAATAGTTTAAAGTAACTAAACCAGCCTCCTCTTTTCTCACATTTGCTTCCAAGTCACTAAGCATCAAACTATATGTTAATTCTATTTGGAGGATTTTATCAAATTTCTAATATAATTTCTCTATTAATTCTGTTATAATTACATTCAGAAGTTTAACCACTGTAAACTGTCTATAGCAAGAATGTCAAGAATTATTTGATTCAACTCCTCCAGCAAAATATCAACTGGTTTGTCCCAGGATAAAGATCTCACATTTAAGGACTAATAGTAACATTAAAGGTTATTAATAGTTTAAAAACACTGTGATTTTTAGCATTCTCTGCTCCCTTTCCTACAACCTGAGGGCATTTCCAGTCATCCTGATCTGTATCTTGCCACAGGACCCAGAAGGCTCTGGAGGAGAGAGTGAGGTTGGTGACTTTGCACAGCTTTCTCTCACTCAAATCCAGTTCATTTGCAAATCATGGTCTTACTTCCCTGATGTTGTGGTCCTCTTCAAGAACAAGGGAAAAGTGGTGGACTTGGCTCTTTTCAACAATGCAGTGATTCAAGGCAATTCCAATAGACTTGTGATGGAAAGTGCTATCCACATCCAGAGAGAGAACTATGGAGACTGAATGTAGATCAAAGCATAGTACTTTCACTTTTTTTGTGGTTAATTTGTTTGCTTATTTTTTTCTTTCTCATATTTTTTCCCTTTTGCTCTGATTTTTCTTGCACAGCATAACAAATATGGAAATAAGTTTAGAAGAATTGCACATGTTTAATTAATATTGGATTGCTTGCTGTCTTGGGGAGGGAGGGGGAAGAGGGAGAGAGAGAAAAATTTGGAACATGAAGCTTTGCAAAAATAAATGTTGAAAACTATCTTTGCATGTATTTGAAAAAAAAATACTATTAATCTTTTTTTTAATTTGAAAAGGAACAAAGGAAAAACAACCACCACAACAACAACTCTGCCACAGTCACTGCAGAAACAGAAGGGAACACACTCAGCTAAAGGCCATTTTAAAGAAATTGTTCTTTGTTCCATGGATTTCCATTATCAAAAAAAAAAAATTATCACTGGGTGATCAGCCTATTGCTCCATAATCAGCTAGGTAGAAAACTGTCTGTTGCTAGGGCTATACTCTTTTTATTTTTCTAGTATATTCTAATCCCTTTTAGTGTGGTTGAATATTTTGGAATTTATACCCTGCTGACATAGACTTTGAGACATAACCTATGCTAAATGCTTTATAATTAATATCTTATTTGAAGTTTACAATAATCCTGAGAGGTAAGTATCATTATTATCTCCATTTTTACAGCTGAGAAAACTGAGGCAAACAGAGATTGAGTGACTTACCTGTCACATAGTAAGTGTCTGAGGTTGGATTTGAACTCAGGACTTCCTGACTCCAAGACTTGCACTCCAAAGGCAACTCCATGTCATAGCATCAGAATAGAACTGTGTGGAGACAGGGTATTGATATCATGATGTTTTCCACAATTTACTTATGGGGTAAATCCCTATTGCTGGGTGGTCTTCATGTAGCAAAGTTCTAGAAAAGGAGGAGGTGGAGTCCAACAGAAGGTGTTTTCTACCATTTTAAGTCTACTTATTTTTTTTAAATTTTTTTATTAATACTTTTTATTTGCAAAACATATGTATGGGTAATTCCTAAACATTAACCCTTACAAAGCTTTCTGTTACAAATTTTTCCCCCTACTCCCCACCCCTCCCCTAGATAAGAGGATATCCACTACATGATAATTATGTTAGAATACTTAAATCGAATATATGTATAGTTATTGCCACACATGATTTTTTTGTTCAGGAGAAATCGTATCTATAAGAAAGAATAATCCGATAAAGGAAATACAATGCAAGCAAACATCAATCGAGAACATGAAAATGTTATGTTGTGGTCCACATTTCACATCCCTCTCTCTGGGTGTATATGGCCTTCTTCACTGAACAATTGGAATTGGTTTGAAGCATTTCATTGTTGAAGAGAGTCATGTCCCTTAGAACTGATCCTCATATAGTAGTTGTTGCCGTGTACAACGATCTCCTGGTTCTGCTCATCTCACTCAGCATCAGTTCATGCAAGTCTCTCCAGGCCTCTCTGAAATCGTCCTGCTGGTCGTTTCTTACAGAGCAATAATATTCCATAACATTCATATACCATAATTTATTCAGCCACTCTCCAATTGATGGGCATCCATTCAGTTTCCAGTTTCTAGCCACTACAAAAAGAGCTGCCACAAACATTCTTGCACATGTGGGGCCCTTTCCTTCTTTTATGATTTCTTTGGGATATAAGCCCAATAGAAACACTGCTGGGTCAAAGGGTATGTATAGTTTGATAACTTTTTGATCATAGCTCCAAATTGCTCTCCAGAATGGTTGGATCCGTTCACAGCTCCACCAACAATGCATCAGTGTCCCAGTCTTCCCACATCCCCTCCAACATTCATCGTTATCTTTTCCTGTCATTTTAGCCAATCCAACAGGTGTGTAGTGGTACCTCCGAGTTGTCTTAATTTGCATTTCTCTGATAAATAGTGATTTGGAGCATCTTTTCATATGATTATAAATAGTTTTAATTTCATCATCTGAAAATTGTCTGTTCATATCCTTTGACCATTTATCAATTGGAGAATGGCTTGAATTCTTATAAATGTGAGACGATTCTCTATATATCTTAGAGATGAGACCTTTATCAGAACCCTTAAATGTAAAGATGATTTCCCAATTTGACGCTTCCCTCCTAATATTGTCTGCATTAATTTTGTTAGTACAGAAACTTTTTAACTTAATATAATCAAAACTATCTATCTGGTGTTCAATTAAGAGTTCCAGATCTTCTTTGGACATAAATTTATTCCATCTCCACAGGTCTGAGAGGTAAACTATCCTATATTCCTCTAATTTGGTTATAATATCACTCTTTATATCTAGATCATGAATCCATTTAGATCTTATCTTGGTGTGTGGTGTTAGGTGTGGGTCCAGCCTTAATTTCTTCCACACTAGTTTCCAATTATCCCAGCAGTTTTTGCCGAATAGTGAGCACTTATCCCAAAAGCTGGGGTCTTTAGGTTTATCAAACACTAAATTGCTAACGTTATTACCTAGCTTGTCCTGATATCCTATCCTATGCCACTGATCGACTGCTCTATTTCTCAGCCAGTACCAAATGGTTTTGATGACCGCTGCTTTATAATATAGTTTTAGATCTGGTATAGCAAGGCCACCTTCATCTGTCTTTTTTTTTCATTAATTCCCTTGAAATCCTTGACCTTTTGTTCTTCCAAAAGAACTTTGCTACTATTTTTTCTAGATCTGTAAAATAATTTCTTGGGAGTTTGATTGGTATGGCACTAAATAAGTAAATTAGTTTGGGTAGTATTGTCATTTTTATTATATTCGCTTGGCCTACCCATGAGCACTTAATATTTTTCCAATTGACTAGGTCTGATTTTATTTGTGTGGAAAGTCTTTTGTAGTTTAGTTCATATAGTTTCTGACATTTTCTTGGCAGATAGATTCCCAAATATTTTATGCTATCATCTGTTATTCTGAATGGAATTTCTTTTTCTATCTCTTGCTGCTGAACTTTGTTGGTAATATATGATGATGATTTATGTGGATTTATTTTGAATCCTGAAACATTACTAAAGTTGTGAATTGTTTCTAGTAGTTTTTTAGTTGAGTCTCTAGGGCTCTCTAAGTATACCATCATGTCATCTGCAAAGAGTGATAATTTGGTTTCTTCATTACCTACTCTAAATCCTTTTATCACTTTTTCTTCTCTTATTGCTAAAGCTAACATTTCTAATACAATATTAAATAGTAATGATGACAATGAGCAGCCTTGTTTCACTCCTGATCTTATTGGAAATGGTTTTAGTTTGTCTCCATTACATATGATGCTTACTGATGCTTTTAAATAGATGCTACTGATCATTTTAAGGAAAAGCCCATTTATTCCTATACTCTCTAGTGTTTTTAATAGGAAGGGGTGTTGGATTTTATCAAATGCTTTTTCTACATCTATGGAGATAATCATATGGTTTTTGTTAGTTTGGTTATTAATATAATTGATTATGCTGATAGTTTTCCTGATATTGAACCAGCCCTGCATTCCTGGTATAAATCCTACTTGGTCAAGATGTATTATCCTGGAGATAACTTTCTGTAATCTCATTGCTAAAATCTTGTTTAAAATTTTTGCATCAATATTCATTAGGGAAATGGGTCTATAGTTTTCTTTCTCTGTTTTCACCCTACCTGGTTTAGCTATCAGCACCATATCTGTATCATAGAAGGAATTTGGTAGTATACCTTCTGTCCCTATTTTTTCAAATAGTTTGTATAGTACTGGAATTAATTGTTCTTTGAATGTTTGGTAGAATTCACATGTAAAACCATCTGGCCCTGGAGATTTTTTCTTAGGGAGTTGATTAATAGCTTGTTCTATTTCTTTTTCTAAAATGGGGCTATTTAAATAATTTATTTCCTCTTCTGTTAACCTGGGCAATCTATATTTTTGTAGATATTCCTCCATTTCATTTAGATTATCGAATTTATTGGCATAAAGTTGGGCAAAGTAACTCCTAATTATTACTCTAATTTCCTCTTCATTGGAGGAAAGTTCTCCCTTATCATTTTTGAGACTAACAATTTGATTTTCCTCTTTCCTGTTTCTGATCAAATTAACTAAAGGCTTATCTATTTTGTTGTTTTTTTCATAAAACCAACTCTTAGTTTTATTTATTAATTCAATAGTTTTCTTATTTTCAATTTTATTAATCTCACCTTTTATTTTCAGAATTTCCAATTTGGTATTTAATTGAGGGTTTTTAATTTGTTCTTTTTCTAGTTTTTTTAATTGTAACCCTAATTCATTGATCTTCTCTTTCTCTATTTTATGCAAATAAACATCTAGAGATATAAAGTTACCCCTTATAACCGCTTTTGCCGTATCCCACAAATTTTGGTATGTTGTCTCATTATTGTCGTTCTCCTGGATGAAATTATCGATTGTGTCTATAATTTGCTCTTTCACCCATTCATTCTTCAGGATTAGATTATTTAATTTCCAATTAACTTTTGGTCTATTTTCTCCTGGCCTTATATTACATGTGAGTTTTATTGCATCATGATCTGAAAAGGATACATTTACTATTTCTGCTTTTCTGCATTTGATTTTGAGGTTTTTATGCCCTAACACATGATCAATTTTCATATAAGTTCCATGAACCCCTGAGAAAAAAGTATACTCCCTTCTATCACCATTCAATTTCCTCCAGAGATCTGTCATACCTAACTTTTCTAACATTTTGTTTATCTCCCTAACTTCTTTCTTATTTATTTTGTGGTTTGATTTATCGAATTCTGAGAGAGCAAGGTTGAGATCCCCCACTAGTATAGTATTACTGTCTATTTCTCCTTGCATCTCTTAGTTTCTCCTCTAGGAATTTGGATGCTATACCACTTGTTGCATATATGTTTAGTATTGATACTGCTTCATTGTCTATGGTACCCTTTAGTAAAATATAGTTTCCTTCCTTATCTCTTTTAATTAGATCTATTTTTGCTTTTACTTGATCTGAGATAAGGATTGCTACCCCTGCTTTTTTTTGTTCACTTGAAGCATAAAAGATTCTGCTCCAGCTCTTTACCTTCATTCTGTATGTATCTCTATGTTTTAAATGTGTTTCTTGTAAACAACATATTGTAGGATTCTGGCTTTTAACCCAGTCCGCTATCCATTTCCGTTTTATGGGAGAGTTCATCCCATTCACATTCACAGTTAAAATGACTATATCTATATTTCCTGCCATCTTATTTACCCAAAGTTATATTTTTCTCTTCTCTTTCCCCTTACTCCCTTCCCCCCTCCCCAGTATTTTATTTTTGATGACCACCTCCCTCTAACAGTCCTCCCCCCTTTAGAACCCTCCCTCTTTTATACACCTTTCCCCTAATCCTTCTATTAATTTATCCCTTTCTTTTCCTCCTTTTCCTCCTACTTCCCTATACAAAGGGCCAAGTTTTTCCCTGAAATCAAATGTGTCTGATATGCTCTTTTAGAGCCCAATCTAATGAGAGTAAGATTTACACAATACTCATCACCCTCCCTTCTTTCCCTCAATTATATTAGATTTTCTATGTCTCTTCATGAGACTTTGCCTTATTTTACCTCCTTTCCCCTCCCCCCCCTTTTTTACAGTATGATATACCTTCCACCTCTAATTTCTTTTCGATTATTATCAAAGTAAAATCAAATTATACCCCCATTCTTTAAGGATACCCCTAGTAGAGATATAGTTCTCGATAGTTCTTTCCTTTTTACCTTTTTATGCTTCTCTAGAGTTCTGTGTTTGGAGGTCAAATTTTTTGTTCAGATCTGGTCTTTTCATTAGAAATAGGTGAAATGCTCCTGTATCATTGAATGACCATCTTCTTCCCTGGAAGATGATGCTCATTCTAGCTGGATAGCTTATTCTTAGCTGTAATCCAAGTTCTTTTGCCTTTCGGAATATCTGATTCCAGGCCCTCCGATCCTTCAATGTGGAAGCTGACAGATCCTGTGTAATTCTAATGACAGTTCCTCGGTATTTGAACTGTTTTTTTCTATCAGCTTGTAATATCTTTTCCTTGGTGCGATAGTCCTGAAATTTGGCCACAATATTCCTTGGGGTTTTAATTTTGGGGTCTCTTTCAGGAGGTGATTGGTGAATTCTTTCAATGCCAACTTTGCCTTCTGATTCTAAAACATCAGGGCAATTCTCTTTCATGATTTCCTGGAAGATAGCATCAAGGTTCTTTTTTTCATCGTGACTTTCAGGGAGTCCAATAATCCTTAGATTGTCTCTCCTGGATCTGTTTTCCAAGTCAGTTGTTTTTCCTAGGAGATATTTCATATTTTCTTCTATTTTTTCATTTTTTTGTTTTTGTTTGACTGATTCTTGAAGTCTTATTGAGTCATTCATTTCAATTTGTTCAATTTTAATTTTTAAGGTATTATTTCCTTCAGTTATCATTTTTAGCTCCTTTTGTAACTGACCAATTGAATTTTTTGGTTCATTGAATTCTTTTTCCATTTTGCCAATTTATTTTTCAGTGAATTGTTGTTTTTTTCCCATTCACTAATTTTGTTTCTCAGTGAATTGTTATCTTTTTCCAATTCACTATTTTTATTTTCCTGTGATTTGGTGACTTTTTCCAATTCACCAATTTTGTTTTTCAGCGAATTGTTGTCTTTTTCCAATTCACCAGACTTATTTTCCAGTTTTTCACATCTCTGTTGCAGGGCAATATTTCCTTCTTGCACTGCTCTCAGTTTATTTCCCCAATCTTCTAGCCCTCTTTTGAGATTCTTTATGCAATCTTCCAGGTAAGACTTCTGAAAGGGAGACCAGCTTAAGTCCACCTTTGTGGCTTTATCTGGGATTGTTTTCAGAATCTCAGGATCTGGGGACTTCTCTAGTTTCTCTCTGTAAAAGCTGTCTATGGTGAGAGCTCTCTTCTTCTTGCTCATGATGTTTAGCTGAGGTATCAGTCACCAGCAGGGAATTCTGCAGCAGCAGCAGGAGCAGCAGCAACAGCAATTTCAATTTGCCCTGGGGCAGTTTGCCGAGTTGACTTCCGGTCTGGGGCTGATCTGGCTAGATCCACACTAGGACCACACTTTCAGCTGCTCTCAATCCACCCTTTATCAAAGGTAGACCTGCCAAAGCACCTGCCCGCAAGCAGAGCAAAGTGGCCCAAGCGTCTCCCAGGGACTTCCTGGCAGCCTAAAATCTTCTGGTCCATCCCAGCCCCAGACTTGCACCCCGGCTGCACACTGGCGTCTGAGCGCTGGGAGCTGCTCGATCCCCTGTGTGTCTAAAACTGACCTCAGAAGTTCTTTCAAAGTAGATTGTTGATAGAAGTGCGTTGTAGTCCAAGTGTTTGGTGAAGCCCTCACTCCCGAATCAGTTCGGAGGCTCAATTTGTCTGTGTCTGAGGGAAGGTCTCAGGAG
>JAJPUD010000066.1:104850-219421 GCA_023553655.1 Myrmecobius fasciatus
GAAGGAAGGAAGGAAGGAAAGAAGGAAGGAAGGAAGATCAGATAGACAAAGTGCTTCCATGGGTGAGAGTGTGAGAAAGACTTCAGCCATAATGAGTGGACTGCCTGTGGTGACATTTGGGGAGAATGTGGACAAGAGCTTTATAGGCTGGGTAGGTATGGATGAGTTAGGACCTCCATCTTTGTAAGGAACTCATAAACCAATGAGGTCACAGATCATTTTGAGCACTGAGTAATAATAATGAATTAGAGTGATAATTCACTTTTTTGTAGTGCTTTAAGACTTACCCAGCATTTTCTTCATCAATAACCCTGTAACATAGTGCAGGTATTGTTCCCATTTTACAAATAAAGAAGTCACGACTAGGAGACTTCTTCATGGTCACTATTAGTGCCTGCAGGATGATTCCAACATGTTCTATATACTTTCTCTAGAAATGCCATACATAAAGGTTCCATTTGAGGAAAAACTTTTACTTAATGAGGAATAACAGTAGAATAGGCTACCTTGGGAGACAATCAGGTCCTTCTTCATCATCAGATCTCTGCAGGAGGAGGCTGGTCAGCTGAGGGCCTGAGATGTTGGATGGGGTTTTCTGACTTAGTGAGATAAATGACTCTGGGCGTCCTTTCCAAATTTCTGATCCTGGAAAAATAGTTAAAATTCAACATAGGCAGGGAGAGTAAGTAGAACAAGGAATCTTTAGAGGAGTTGCAGGGCTTCTCCTATCTCCACCTTGGAGCCATTGCCCATATAACATCTCCATTGGGTATGTCTTTGGCACCTGTTTTTTGACCTTTTTTTAGGACCAGAAGCAATGTCTGTTCTGAAGATAGTTCTCTCTGGAAATCCTCCAGTGTCTGGGGCCTGTCTTCAGGGTATCTTGTATAAAGTGGCTCGCCTCATAGAAACACACAAGGTCTTGTGTTTTCCTTCTGCTGAGTCACCACCTTCCAAGGTGAGCCTTGCCATTAATTTGCCCACTCTTGACATTTTTTTGTGAGCAGCCCAGGAGCCTCCAGGATGCAGTTCTCAGATAAAAGTTGTTATGCTGTCAAGCAAAAGTATCTCCCTCGGCCAGTTGGAGAGAGATCCCAAATAGCAGAAGAATCTGATGTTAAACTGATACTGTGCTGTTCAGCCTTCGCCAAAGCTCTCTTGGCTTGTTGACCCAGCTTTCCTCCCTTGGTTAAAACAGGCTCTGCTCTCCCTGGCTGAATATGCAGTTCCCCAGCACATAATGACTGCTCTGTGTGAGTCCCAAGGCACTGCATTCAGGTCCATAGGATTGTTATTCTGTGCTCTTTTGCATCTCCATTCACTTACAAGCCCTTGGTTTCTGTGTCATATTAGCCCATGAGTCCCAGGGCACATTATAAATTCCATAGTGGCATGGAGTGCCCTGAAGGAATATCCAGAGTTAGAGACCAGCATTGAATTTATTTTTGAAATGAATAGTCATCCCACATGCTAATGCTTCTTGTCTGCAAAAAAAAAAAAAATCTCTGGTTTGGAATAATCTTCCATTCATTCCCATCCATTTCATGTTGTCTCAGAAATAGCAGAAATTGGTGGCATTTGGGCTGCCATGAAGAATTTAAGTATCCCTTTTATAGCTACTATAAAGAAAAGCCTTTGCCCTCTGTGTGGTAGTGGGAAGAGTCCTAAATTTAATTATTTACATGTTGTAAATGTATATTCCTTAAGGCAGGGATGGGATCTTTGTCCTTTTTGGCATCCCCAGTGTTTAGCATATGTTTGGCACATAGTGAGTGCTTAATAAATTCTTGTTGACTGACTGATTGACTAGACTTGGAAAAAAGAGAGCTTTAAATTTGAATCTGACTCAAGTTGCTCTGTGACCATAAACAAGCTATTTAACCGCTATCATCCTCAGTTTCCTTACCTGAAAACTAGGAATAATAATATCTGTCAATCATATCTACCTGGAAGTCTTATTAAGAAGATCAAAAGACAATGTGCATAAAACATTTGCAGACCTTAAAGCTTTTTATAAATACCAGTTATTATTATTCCTTTGTTTTTGAAGTGTCTCTAATCCCTTCACACTTTTCATTTTGAAGTCAAAATATTTGGGCTCCATGACAAATTGTATGACCTCAATCATGTCATGTGCTTTCTGTTTCAATTTATCTCTTTGTAAAATATGGGATTGGACATATAGGTGGTGTAGTGAATATAGCACTGGTTATCTAGGTGATGTAGTAGTAGATAGAGCACTGGGCTTGGATTCAAGAGCACTCATATCCCTGTGTTCAAATACCACCTTAGACACTAAATTATGTGATCCTGGTCAAGTCACTTAATCCTATTTGCCTCAGTTTCCTCATTTGTAAAATGAACTGAAAAAGGAAATGACAAACTACTCCAGGGTCTTTGCCAAGAAAAGCTCCAATGGGCTCACTAAGAATTATACTCAACTGATATGATTCAACAGCAAGATGGGGATAGCATTATCTAAATCCTATCAACATTGTGGAGAAATTGTAAAAATCTAGGAACATCATAAGTATTCTGAGAACATCAAAAAAATAATCATGTAAATATGAATGCAAACTGAGCAAACATTTATTGGGCATCTGGGCTCAGAATTAAAGTTTAAATAAGACCATCCTGTTTTCATGGAGCTTAATTACATTGCAATAGATGGAATGTTTAGCATTATTTTTCTGTTTCAGGGGAGAGGATAAAGCATTATTTACTATGGTAAATTTTTTACAAATATTATCTTATTTGATCTTCATAACTCTGGAAAATAGGTCCTATTCCTATCCCCATTTACAGTTAAGAAATTGAGGAAGACATTGGTTGAATGACTTGCTGATGGTCATATAGTTGGAAATTCATGAATCCAGATTTGAATTCAGTTCTTTCTGACTGGGTATCTTCACCTAGATAAATTTTCTCAAGATGAAGATGCCCAGCCTGTATTTGGTTTTCAGGAGAGAGATTAGGGTTGGATCTGTATTTTCAGATTGAAACACACATCCAAAAGCTCCTGGTAGCATCTTCCAATATGAAGAAGTTTGGGAATCTGTTTCTGGGTGAATTGGGATGACATATGATCGAAGGACCTTTGAGAGACTGTGAAGCATACATAGGTA
Organism: Myrmecobius fasciatus; assembly: GCA_023553655.1. Lineage (NCBI taxonomy): Eukaryota > Metazoa > Chordata > Mammalia > Dasyuromorphia > Myrmecobiidae > Myrmecobius > Myrmecobius fasciatus. The sequence goes on from JAJPUD010000066.1 coordinate 107,976, forward strand.
CTCTGTTACTGGTTTTAGTCTGATCAGCTGAAAAAAACTTTCTTCTCTCCAAGAGCTCACCATCTAATGGGAGAGACAATATGTCCAAACAAGATATATACATGATAAATTGGGATTGGTCTCAGTGGGAAGTCACTAAGATTAAGGAGGACTGGGAAAAGCTTCTTGCAGAAGGTGAAATTTCAAGGATGCCAAGGAAGCCAGAAGGTAGAGATGACAAAGAAAAATAGTTCAATTATGAAGGAAAATCAGTGAAAACTCTTGGCATTAGGAGCTAGAGTGTCATGTGAAAGAAAGAACAAGACTAGTAGTACCAGATTACTGATCTAAGGCCAGAAAGGTGGGGGAAGATCCATTCTATGGAGGTTTTCAATCAGAGTATTTTATATTTGAACTTGGAAGTGATAAAGACCCCTGGGAGTTTATTGAATAGGAGCATGACACATGATGAGATTGCACTTCAGGAAGACAGCTAAGCGGTGCATTGTTTGGAGTAGAGAAACTAGAGGGATGGATTGGAAAGAGAAGAGACTGTTACCCTAAACAGGTCACTTACCCTATGTGTCTCAGTTTCTCTATCTGTAAAATCAGGAAGTTAGATTCAGAAGTCTATATAGTCCATTCCAGCTCTAAATCTGTGAATCCAAGGGTTTCTGAACTGGATTTTTTTTCTTTTTCTCTCCCTTTTTTTTCTTTATTGTAAGGAACGGTTCTCTGGGCTGAAAACACAAAATATCATCAAAATGTTTTCAATGAAAAAACTAAACAAACTGACTTCTAACCTAGATCTTGTGAAACCCTCCGTGCTTTGATAGAATGACTCAGGAAAAGAGATGTAACATTCATACACCTTCTAATTTCTATTGAGCATAGTTATTGGCACTGAAAGGCATGGCAGCTGAGTGTATACCCTACTTCTACCTCCCTTTCTCTCTCCCATCTCATTTTATCCTGTGAAGAGTGGAAAACAGAAAGATTTCTGATATAAATCTAAGTTTAAAATGTAACTTTACTACTTTCTACTCATCTTCCCTTTTTCCTTAAGACATTTTCCCCAAGATAAATGATTAAATGAGATAATACATAAAAAGTGCTTTGTAAGTCATAAAAAATTATATAAATTCTATTAATAATAACTACTATTGCTATTATTATTATCTACTTAACATATTTGGCAATTGTAGCTGAGCAAAGCTCTATAGAGATTCTGACAATATAGCTTCTGTAAATTCTAGATCATCTAAGGAAGATACTATAGGGACTGAGTCCTCTATGGAGTCAGCAGTCAGAAAAAAATAATATTCTTTGCCATTGTTCAGGGGAAACCTCATATATTACTACCTTTTACATCCAGGTATAAACTAGGTATTTCCTCCAAGTCAGTTTCTTTCTGATCCTGCATTTAGCATAGTTCTTAGACTTTTTGGTGTTATGGACTCCTTTGAAGTCTCTGAGACCCTTTCTCTGAATAACACCTTTAAATGCATAACATAAAATACATGGGATTACAGAAGAAACTAATTGGATTGAAATAAAGATGTAATTGGGGTTTTTTTCTATCCACATTCTCACACTTCTTGAAATCTATCCACATAGAGGTCCCCAGTTTAAGAAAACCTGGCTTAGAGTTAAGATCAGAGGTGAGACCCAAACCCAAACCAGAGTCATCAGCCAACAGTATACAAAAGGCTTGAAAAAGTCTTCTTGGCTTTTCTCTCCTGGGTTTTTCTGTTCCACTCTTCTCTAGGGTGATTTTGTGATTTGGATGATGGTTTCCGGTCTGAGATGTAACTCATACAGTTTAACTAGCAAAAGGAAAGGAAATGAGATAACAGGCCAAATATAATTACAGAGGCTGTTGCTCAGACGGAAGCACCAAGCCAAGTACAGACCAGGAAAATGAAAGACCTTCAGTGACTGTGATATTGAGACCATCTGGAGAGCGTTTGGCAGCCGAAGGAAAAGGAAAAAAAAAAGGAAGAAATTTGGGGATGCAGAATGAGGCAAAGAGGAGGGGAATGGCAACATTTCACATCCTCTTCAATAAGATCCTATTTAAAAGTCCCAGTGCAAGTCCAAACAATTAGGCATTATTAAGATGCAAAAGGTACAACCAGAAGTGAGCCTGAATAACTCGGGTCCTTTTCTAAAGGAGAGGATCACTGTGACTTTTTAAAGAACAAATAACTAGGCTTGGGATGACAGAATCAAAGAATTGGAAAGACCTCAAGAGGTCATTCAATCCATTCCCTCTCCATCCAAATATTGGATACTGAAACTTAGAAAAAAGCACCTTCTTGCTATTCCCACCCCCTCCAAAAAGCTGCTTCCTTTATCTAAAGTGGCTTTAGAAACCCTAGTAAGTTTTAGTGCATTGTGGATTTACACTGTGGTTGAGATAGGTTCCGGGAACCAGCCTCTAAGCACAAAGCCTCTGAAATTCTAGTACTGGGTTGGTGCCAGTAATCAAGGGCATAGAAATTACTATTGAGAGCGAAACCCATAAAACACAGCTGATAGAAGGGTTTCACAAATCTACTGGGGGCAACTGGATTTTAGGAGATGACAGAAGGATGGCACTAATAGTCAAATTCAGCCAACTAAGTAAAAATATCTCGTAATCACATTATCTTGCAGAAGGCCTGTGCTACAGATCCATATATAGACAGATAGCTGCTAACCAATAGGGTGGGCTATTTTAGTGGATAGACAAGGTTCTTAGAGGAGCCAGTCTGCAATGACGATGCAATAATTCTGTACCATCACGCCAACTTTGCTATATACATATATAAGATGTATAATCCACAAAAGCCAAAATCACTGCATCCAGTCATTCAACAACCATTTATGAAGAGTTAACAATGTGTAAAACATTGTGCTAGGTACTGGGGAATATAAAAAGATCATTAAGACAAGGTCCTGTCTAGGAACTCATAACTTTGCAGATAAGAGAAATATCCAAAAATCTAATGATATACAGTAGCTATGATGGGAAGGGGGAAGGGAATAAGCATTTATTGTACCTATTGTACTTATTGTGTACCAGGAACACATAAATATTATCTCATTTGATCTCCACAATGACCCTGACAATAGATACTATTATTATTACCATTTTATAGTTAACAAAAGTGAAGCAAACATAGATTAAGTATTTATTGTTGTTGTTCAGTCATGTCTGATTCTCTGTGACCCTATCTGGCTATAAGGTTTTCTTGGCAAAAATACTGGAGTAGTTTGCCATTTCTATCTCCATTGGATTAAGACAAACATAAGTGACTTAGCCAGAATCATGAAGCTAGTGAGTGTTTGAAGCTGGATTTGATCACAGAGCTTCCTGATTCTAGCCCCAGTATTCTACTGATGGAGCCACCTAGCTATTTACACTAGTCAATTGATTTAGGATTATACAATAGCAAGTATTCTATACATGCTTTTATCTAATTCATGAATTAAAATGTTGAACAGCATAGGAGGGCCAAGGATAGATACCTGGGGCACTCCACTAGAAACTTCATCCCAAGCTGACATAAAGCTATTAATGACTGCTCTTCAAGTCTAATCATGCAACCATATCCAACTTCACTTAGCATCTCATCCAGATTTATCCATTTTTTCCCTTGAGGATAGAATGAAAAGCCCTATTAAATACTTACTTGGAATCTAAGCATACTATGTCATTAATATTCCCCTAAAATGGTTGTCTTGTTTTAAAGAGTGAGGTTAGTATGGCATGACCTATTCCTTATGAAGCCATATTCACTTTAAGTGAGTAATTTTTCCTATTCCAGGTACTCACAAGTCACCCCTTAATTAATGTCTTCTAGAATTTTTCCAGGAATTGAAGTCAAACCTTCTGGTTCATAGTTTGCTTAATATATTCTCTACTTTTAAAAAAAAGGACCATATTTGCCCTTTTCTGTTCTTTATCATCCCTTAAATTCTCCATAATATTTCCAAGATTATAGAAAATAGTCGGCAGGCACCATTTTATCCAATATCTTAGCATGTAATTCACCTGAACCTAGTAACTTGAATTTACTAAAGGCATCTAGATGTTATCTGACGATGTCCTCATATACTTTGGGTTTCTACTCAGTCAACCATCCTTGTTCTACACTTTTCCATTTAATGAGCATTCCTTGGAAAAGAAAAAAGAAGCAATAGAAGAGTTGAATAGTATAGACCTACCACTTACTTTCATGTTATTATCTCATTCATCTCATACAGTACATCTTATCTCTTTTTTTGAGCCTCCTTCTGATCTTAGCATAATTTAAAAAACAGTTTGTTTTAGCACTAATCACAATCTTGAGTCATCTGGGATTTTAGAACTACTTTTTAAAATCCATTCTCTGTTATTTAAACTTGCTTCCATCTTCTATGCATTTCTTTCTTAAAACTTGCAATGCTAGTTGTGAAGTGGACAGAAGACCTGAGTCTCAGACACTTAATACTTCCCAGCTGTGACTCTGAGCAAGTCACTTAACCCCAATTGCCTCAGGGGAAAAAAATGAGTTGCATGATGAGTTTCCTGTGCATCCACATCAGTCTCTTTAGATAGCTTCTCTTTCCAACTGCCCTTTCTTTCCCACTCCCATAGAATCATTTTTTGTCTTCAGAATTTCATTATTGACAATTAGGCTGATCTCCATTAGACAAAAATATTCTTTAAGACCAAGCCCAATCTTTCCATATGCCTTTTGAAAACTGTTCTCATGATATCTAGACTATATCTGTCAGACTATATTTGGCTTCCCTCTATTGTGAGTTCTATGATGAAGTCAGCTTTTGCCCCTAAGTTTCCTGTTTTTTATACTTCAACAACCAAGTTCTCTTTGGTGGTCCAAATCAGCTCCAGAATAAGATTTTCCTTTTTTGCTTCCTCTACCTGTAAATGTTCAATGGAAAAAAAATATTTCCTGCAATGAATGTCGGGATTTTTAAATGCTATTTTCTTTTTAAAAAAAAATCAAGTCTATATGGACTTGATTTATTTTTTATTTGAATATATCCTATGATGTTTTTATGAAAATAATTTTTTTAAATATATATATATATACACATTCTGATTTTTACACATCATTTTTCTGGAATCTACTCAAAATACAAAGGTAGGCTACCAATGTTAAAAGAAGGAGAACTGATTAATTGAGGTAATAAGGGGGTGGGGGGATGACAAAATCTCTACAAGGACTGGAAGAAACTATGCTGTAATGACCACTCCCCAAACATTCTGCGGCAGACATACTGCTGCAGACAGCAAAATAGCCCCAAGACAAGAATGTGGGCAGCCACAGAATTCAATTTGGAGTAATTAATATCTACCTGGGGGAAGGACAATAAAAGTGAAGCTGACAGGCCAATTTGGAATAAAATAGGTCAGAACACTCAGAAATCCTCTCTGGATTCATGTCATTGCTGCATTGCTAGAAAATAGTCATTCATGCTGCACACCTGCCCTTTCTATCTTTTTTCATGGAGAGTAATTGATGGCTCTGAGGGTCATATTTCGGATTTCTCAGTTTTGTATTTGGAAACTACAGCAAACATGAGACATTTTTCATCAGATGCATCTTAACCCCCTTCCTACAAACATCACTCCTTTGCTCAAAAGCCTTCAACGACTTCATGTTGCCTTGAGGATCAAGTCTATGCTCTTCAGAGTTGGGGCATCTAAGTCTCACCATGGTCCAGCTCCTTCCAGGCAGAGTACTGGATTCATGCTTAGAGAACCTAAATTCAAATCCCACTTCTGCTACCTGAAAAGTCATCTGCCTTCCCTGAGCCTCTTGTAGGTGGGGGAACAGGGCGAGGTGACTTTGAATCCAATCCCAGCAGTCTAGGGTTCTGGGTCTTTCCAATCTGTTCTCTCACTACACAAACATTCTGCTCCAGTTAGATTGTTTCCACCCCTGCTCCCCTCACCCAAAGTACCTTCTTCTCTGCTTTGCCAAGATCTTACTTGACTTCCATTTCCCCTCATAAGTTTTACAGTCACCTCAGCTCTTGATGATCACTCCCTCGTGTATATCTCTATTTATTGAAGCCATCATGAAGGCACAAAAAGATGGTGGGCAGTACTTTTCCTCCTCCTGGTTTCCCCAGTGGTCCTCCACTGGTATCCCATGCATCTCTTACCTCAGCTAGGATGCTGTCACCATTGTAACCATCTCCCATGAGCCTTTCTCCCACTGATGCCCTCCCAATTCCCTACTTTCTCATTTTGGTTAGCTATGCTATTGGGATGTGAGTTAGACTCTCTAACTGAACCATCCTCACCCCAGTACAGTAGGACTTGGCTGTGAGGGGTGAACATGAATAATTGGGATGGCAATGATAATAGCTAACATTTATATGTACCAGTCACTCTGCTAAATGCTTTATTAAGTGTTATCTCATTTGATTCTCACAACTCTGCAAGATAAATGCTATTATTATCCCCATTATTATCCCCCTCAGTAGAAAACTCCTTAGCAATGAGACCCTAAAGTGTCTGCAAGGTGCATCCTGAGATCATGGATTCAGCACCTTAAAAGCTCTTGAGTCTTACCTCCCTTCCCCATTTTACAGATAAGGACATGTGGCTTCCTCAGGTCACAAAACTCAGAAGTGTCTAAGGATTTAAACATAGGCCTTCTGAACCCAAAGTCCAGTGCCCAGCCACTGTTTACCATGGGCCCAAGCTCTTTATGTAGGTTTCCCATCCACTCCACCTGATTTGGCTCTGAGGACCAGAATTTCTAATTATAGCTCTGGCCCTTACTGCCTGAACTATTCATTTAAAACCTAGAAAATGCTTCCTTGTAGAGTATTCTGTCTATAATTGAGCCATAAACTTCTCAAAGTTAGAGGCTATGTCTTTGACTTAAAGGCCAATCCTCTGAATATTCTATTATATCTTTTTCACAGTAAAGACATGGCAAAAGGAGGCAGAAGGGGAATATTTTTCTTCTTTCTCCTCCTTTTCCTCTCTCCTGCTAATAAAACAGGAGTTGTAATTGAGTATGGAGGCTGGATTCATCCATTTTAGATTGGTGAGACCAAGTCTAATTGGAGACCACTGAGATGTGCGTCTTTCAAACATGGTACTAGACTTGCATGGTACCTATGGCATCAGTGGCAGACCAGCTGTTCCCAGGCCCCAAGAAAGAGAGTAGAAGGGCAGCTAGATGGCAGAGAGGATAGAGCAATGGAGTCAGGAAGACCTGAATTCAAATCTGACCTCAGACACTCAACAGCTATGTGTGTCACTTAACCTTGATTGCCTTGCAAAAATCAAAACAATAATAATGAAAAAAGGGAGGGAGAGGGAGAGGGAAAGGACAAGTAAATAGTTTATCCCTGCAGCCTTTTGAATATCTTTTTGAACCCATGTCCCACCTTTTGCTTCCTCTTCTTTGAATCAGAGAAACCCTATGTCTTCATGTAACTGTCTGAAGACTTTTCTGTGACCTGACTTCCTTTTGATCTCAGCATAATTCCCATATCACTCATAGGAGCACTGCTGATAATAATGGTTCACATCTATAACATGCTTTCCCCACAATATCCTTGTGGGGTAAGCAATATATAATTATTCCCGTTTTACAGACGAGCCTCAAAAAGTTGAAGTATTTTTGCCTCAGATTAAATAACTGTTAAATTCCAGAACCATGATTTAATTCAGAATTGCTGATGCTAGGTCCATTACTCATTCTGTGGTGACACAGAGAAGTTGTTTCTTGCCAATAGTCACCCAGCTAGTAAGCATTGAAAAAGAATTCACAGCCAGTCTAGTGACTATCTGTTCAGGAATACTGAGTGTACAACTGAGTCTGGGTTACCAAATCACCACCACCAAGTTTCCTATTGATGTCAAGAGACTTGGGTTTGAGTTTGAGCTCCATCATTGATTAGCCAGGTGACAATGGGAAAATCATTCCATCTCTCTGAGTCACAGTTTCTTCTGCTATGAAAAGGAGATCAGAATTACTGTCCTACTGATTTCCCAATGTTATTATGAAAAACAAATGTGATAAGTTATATAGATTTCTCTATAAATTTATAGTGCAATAAAAATCATTATTCTTATTCTTATTGTCATATTCAATTTCATTTGACAAATATTCACTTACTGAACATTCCAGTGGTTCCCCTGTACATGTCAGCAGGACTAGGACCTTTATAGTCAATCTCCAATTATACCTTCTACGTACAAGAGGCAGTACCACTGTCAATGTGATTCACAGAATTTCTATATCAAAGACACTGCTGTAGGCACTGTAGATAAAATGGAAAAATTAAAATGACTCCTGCTCTCAAGGAGCTTACATTCTACTCTAGAGTACTGCATTTTCTGTATAAGGACTTTTAAACAATTTGCCAACACAGCTGCAGATGTACCCAAGGGATGCCTAAAACATACCTCACTGGCTTCTCCTATTAAATAGGTGTGAAAGTATGATAGAGTAATACCAACAGAGCACAAAAACATATTAAAGCTCCTGCATTGTTCTTTTCCCATCTTCCCAACATTCACTTATGGGCAGAATTGAGGAGGGGGGAGGACAAATTAAACATCAAACATAGCCATAGCAATTGCTACCCATTTCTCCAGAAGCCCTAATTTGAATTTCTTTAGTTTCTCCATCATGCCCCCAGTATAACGCATCATTGGTAAACCACATTGTATTGTAAGGTCTCATCACTTTATTCACACTTCACCCACACCATGTGTCCCTCTGATTGGAAAATGGAGCCATAAACTCCTCCATTTAAGGAAGAAGAATGAAATTAATATCTCCTTTCCCATCTAGATATATTCATTTTGTATTAGTACTCAAACTTTAACTTCTCCATCATGTGCCAGTTCCAGGTACTTGCTCCTTCCCATCCTCCACATTCATCTTTCTTTTGTATGCTATTCCTTTCCAATCAATAGATTGTAAACTCCTTAAGGGCAAGAAATTTCTATACTCTGTTTAGTGCAATCCCTAATATGTAGTAAATATTTAATAAATGTATATTGACTAATGATTATTGACCCACTGCTTAAATATTGACCCACTGGCCAATTGCAGCCTCTGTGCACTTACTAGAATCCCCTATAACCTTCTTATTGCATTTAGTAGTTACACTTTCTTCCTTTGACCTTTCAGTTCAATTGTTCTTTCTTTCTTGTGTTAATACTAAAGGTCTAAGTAGACCAAAGTCAATCCAGCCCTATCTGGAATTAATGTTTCCAAAAGTTTTAGTATATTCATTTTCATTAATTATCTAATAATAATAACTTATTATCAATGAGCTTATAATTCAGTACTCAATGGATCAATATTTTCTCATTGACATAAGAATTCCTTTCATCACTGACACTTCCATCTCTATCATATCTTCTCATCTTCTATTCTTCTCCAAGTTCTCCTAAAGTTCTTTCACAGATCCAACATGGCAAAGGCCTTTCTTCTTGTTCAGACTTTTTCCTATTTTGTGACTACACTGAAGTGTGTGGATTACTCATCTATTATCTTTCACTGTTAGTCAGTCAATCAACAAGCACTCACCAGGAGCCAAGCACCATGAGAAACAGAATAAAGATTTAAGCAAAAAGAAAGACAATTCCTGCTCTCAAGTTTCTTGCAATCTCATGGGTGAAGACAATACATAAAAGAAAGCTTAGAAGGTGACAGGGTTAGGGAGGAGGAAGGTTTTGATGGTAAAAGAGTCCAAAGTACAACCTGGTATGAAATGAAGAGATGGCTGGCCTGGGCACCCTCCTTAAAAGAAGGTTCTGGGAGGAGCCATTCAATTAGGAAGGGGGCTGATGAAATTTCTTACGTATGAATTCCAAGATGGAGAGTTTTCTGGGACATGACTGGGGAGTCCAGAGTATAGCTTGGTGAGAAATGAGGACCAACCCTACCTTCTTTCTCATGCTATATATTAATGACCTCCTTTCTGCTATTTTACACCGAGGTCCTTATTAAAAATCTGCTGACTCACTCATGCTCATCAAGCTTCTTTCTATTGCCCTTTGGCTTATGCATGACTTTGATGCATCAGAAATTATGGTGTTCAAAGATTTATAAAGATCTACATCACCGGGAGAATTTTGTATTCCAGTGTCCGGATTGAGTAGTACTCTACATTACAGTTATCTGCTCTGCTTCCCCTCCTAGTTTGTAAATCCCTTGAGAAATGGACCAGAGTCTTAGCTAAACCTTGAATTTCCCTCAATGCCCAAGACATGCTCTGTATATGGTACATACTTTAGAAATGTTAACTTTGTTAAATATTTATATGATATGTACTATTTTATACTATAGTATATACCATATATTATTTTTTTTCCTGAGGCAATTGGGGTTAAATGACTTGCTCAGGGTCACAGAGCTAGGAAATGTTAAGTGTCTGAGATTAGATTTGAACTCAGGTCCTCCTGACTTCAGGGCTGGTGCTCTATCCACTGCACCACCTAGCTGCCCCATATATTATTTATATATTATATTATAATTTATTATATATTATTTATATACTATTATATATACATATACATGTACATATGTATATGCATATAAATATATGTGTGTATCTACATACCTGCATGTATGTGTGTATGTGTATGTAAATATTACATGCATCATATATAATATGTATTGGGTAAATATATGTGTATATTTTATATATATATATACACACATATATATATGTCTGTATGTAAAACACTTTACTTGATCCTTACAACAATAGAAACATTATTAGTAAAAAGCAGTGTAATGCCCATTTTACAGATTCAGTTCCATCCAGGGAGCATTTAAAGAGCTATTATGTGCCAGGCTCTGCACAGGGTGTTGTGGACCAGGGATTGCACTTTGCAAAAAAAAAAAAAATTAAAACAATTCCCTTTCAAGGGAATTTAAATTCTACCTGGAGAATACATTCTAGATCAGGAAAGTGAGTTGCCTGAATAAAGATAAAATCTACTTTGTGGTGAAAGTCCAGAACTCTTTCCCCTATATTGCTCTATATTATTTGACCTTCCTGCTGGGCTCCCATTGACTCGGATATCATAAAGTCAGACACTTAGAGCTAGAAAGGACCTTTTTAGGCTGTATTCTCCCACCCTCTCATTCTACAGATGAAAAAGCAAGCCCAAGGAAGTCCCACACTGCTAGTAAGCGTTGGAGGTGGGATTTCAACCAAGGTCCTCTGATTCCAAGTCCAGAAGACTACCATCCTTTATCATGGTTGTGCTACTAGGATTTATTTGTTTGTATCTTTCAGCATATAAAGAGAAGCATATGGCCTGTTTTGGAACATAACCTGGAGAGAAGGCATCATGTCATTCTTTGTCTTTACAGTATCACACACCCCCAAGCATAATCCCTGGTGTATCCAGCAGGTGCTGAATAAATGCTTGTTTATTGGTTGGTTGATTGATTGAAGACAACTTCTTCCAATCACTGGTTTCCCGTATCAGACAGTTCTAATTTCTTGAAACTGGCATTCATAGTATTAACTAATTTTTAAACAGCAATAAACTGGAAGCCTGAGAGTAGCTAGGATAAGGCTCCAGGCTTTGAATCAGGAAGACTCATCTTCCCCAGCTCAAATCTGACCTCAAATACCTACTAGTTGTGTGATCCTGGGCAAGTCACTTAACCCTGTCTGCCTCAGTTCCTCATCTGTCAAATGAGCTGAAGAAGGAAATGGCAAACCTCTTCAGTATCTTTGCCAAAAAAACCCCTAATGGAGTCCTAAAGAGTTAGATGTGATTGAACAGCTCAACAACAATAACAAACTGGGCACTTTAAATGATTCTGCCGGCTCCCTTATCAATGGCTTACACAAATTGCCAGGTTATTTGAAAACCTGCTCTTCCTACAATTTAAGCCACTCGGTCAAAACTTGCAAAAATACACTTTAACTAAACACAGCCAAGGCTTTTACCCAGAGATAATTAATTCAATTCATGTATGTGAAGCAAGTCCCCATACAAGACACTGATGTAACCAAGAGAGAGAGACAGATCCTGCTTTCAGGGAGACATGCTACCATAAGGATGGTCTAAAGTCTGCATTTGTTCAGGACCTGTTCCACTTTTGTCTTTGCATCACCAACCCCAAGCACGGTATTTGACACATCAAAGTTGCTTAATAAATATTTAGGGCAGCTAGATGGCACAATAGATGGAGTCCTGGACCTGGAGTCAGGAATCCCTGAGTTCAAATTAAGCCCCAGACACTTACTAGGTGGGTTATCCTAGGCAAGTCACTTTACCCTGTTTGCCTCAGTTTCCCCATCTGTAAACTGAGCTGAAGAAGGAAATGACCAATTACTCCAGTATCTTTGCCAAAAAAAAAAAAAACCCAAATGGAACCATAGAGTCAGATACAACTCAACAACAATAAATATTCGCTGTTTAATTGATTGATTAAAAAGTACAGATTGAAATGAATGCAGTATAGATTGTAAAAATACTTTAAGTAGAGTGCTAAATTTGAAGTCAAAGAAGCTCTGTTGAATTCCTATTCTGCCACATAACTTGGAAAATCATTCTCCCCACCCTCCATCTGGGTTTCATTTTCCTCACATATATATTGAGGGGATCAGATGAACTGATCTCGAAGGTCCTTTCCTATCAAAGCCCTATGAGCCTATGATCCTCCAACATAAGGAAGGCTGAGAAGCGTTCAAAAGAGAGGTGGAAGCAGAGATCACTTTTACCTGGCCGGGGGAAGGGAGTAGAGTAGAAGGTCAAATATGGTCAGGACTTGATGTCTCTTGTCCTAATTCATCTTCGCTTTGGCTTCTGAGTGATGAGTTTCCCAGTCACAGCCACTTCCAAGGACCATCTACAAAGGCAGTGAGAGGTTATGATCTGTGTCCAGGGAGGAAGTGCCCACATTAAAAAAAAAATCACAGATTCTTGAAGCATTCAAGCTTCCATATATTATATAAAGGAGTTTTTCCATAGAGTCACTTAAGGACTATATTCTTGAGCTATAACTGTAAGATGACACACAGGAAGAAGCATAAGAAAGGGAAAGATCACTAACTTTGGAATCAGGGGACTTAGTTTCAAATCCCACCTCCAACACATACTGCCTCTAGATGGGTAAGTGGTTTAAACTTCTTGGGGTTCAGCTTCTTTGTCTGCAAAATAAAGGGTAGGGAATGGGCTAAATGGCGGCCCCGGGTCTTTTCTAACTCTAAATCTGTGATCCTATAAAGTAGAGGTCTGCTTCCCAGAACCAACATAGCCAGATGGATTTATTCTGAGTATGGGCAAGGGAAATCTTATAAAGGCTGAAGATTTTCGTCCTGGATTCAGATGCCGACATCGTCAACAAATTGAGCTGTCTGGACAGCACTTTATTTAATGTTGAGTAAATAAGGCCCAGCCAACAGACTGTCAGCTCAAATGCTTGTCTTTACAAGAGAACTTTCATGATTCTCCCAGTGATTAGTTATTTGTATTTTTGGGGGGGTATACTTCATATTTTTACTTTTTGGTGCATGAACATATTGCTTTACCAAGAAGAATCTAAGATCTTTGAGGACAGGGTAGAATGTATTATTTATCTCTTAATATCCCCTAGAGCCTCACATTGTATCTGGTGATGATAATGATGATGATGATAATAGAGCTAACATTTATACAGCACTTATAGTAATTGCCAGGCACTGTGCTAAGCACTTTATAATTATTCTTTCATCATTTCACATCATTAGGTATCGGATGTATAATTTTATTGAAAAGGGGAATTTTGGGGTGAGAAAATTCCCTCAGCTAGCACCTTTTTTGCAACCAAAAGTAATAGGAGAATTGTTTCAAGCATTGAAATATTAAAAGACTTGTCCAGGTGGATAGAACACCAGCCCTGAAGTCAGGAGGACCTGAGTTCAGATTTGACCTCAGACACTTAACACTTCCTAGCTGTGTGATCCTGGGCAAGTCACTTAACCCCAAATGTCTCCCGGGGGGGAAAAAAAAACTTGTCCAGGATCACATAGCCTGTATGCATTAGTCTAGATCCAAATCTATCTGGCTTCAAGACTAGTCCTCTATCCATTACACTTCCTAATACATAGTAATGTCTTAATCCATGTTTGTTGCATTGAATTGAATTGAGCCCCAAACTTTGAAGGAAGTTAAAGGGAAAAGGGCAGAAATATGAGCTGACCTATTTCACAGCAAGGATCTAGTCTCTCACAGCATCTTTTCAAACAGTCTCAGCAGCAGCATCTGTGTATAGTAATAAGTACCAAGAAAAGACCCTAGATTGCAGATCATCTTCAAGCAATGCTGTGACCAGGAAGCAAAAGACCTATGCTGGGTGGCTATATAAACGAATGGGTAAGAGTAGGAAATTAATTTAATTCAGCAAGTATTTCTTAGCCAACTCATATGTGGAAAGCATTGTGGCACTGGAGCTACAACAAAAATGGAATAATTCCTGCCCTCGAGGAGTTTCTATTCTACCAGAGGAAAACAGCAAGTACACATAAAAACATAAATGCAAAATACATGAAAAGTAATTTTCAGGGAAATACTCACAAATGTATGGATCAGGAAAGGGTCTGTATGGTACATGAACTAAGCCTTGAAGAGATTTCAAGGAGTAAGAAGGATAAGACTTTCAAGCTAAAAAGAGAGATAATTCTAGGCATCAGAAACAGTCTGATCAAAGACCTAGGGGATGGGGATGGAATACAATACACAGGAAATAGCACATAGATCAGATCTGCCTGAGGATGAGGTTTGTGATCAGTCTAGAAAGAGAGGTTGGAGCCAGATTGTGAATGGCTTTACATATACTATGTACCACAGAGTTTGTGTTTTATCCAAGGGAATAGGGAAGCTTCAGAAGGTTATCCTGCAACCAAAGGTAGCTAAAGGACTCCATGAGGAATACAATAAGCCCCCAAGCTCAGATAAGCCAGTCTGGGAATAATCCTTTGCCCTCACTGCCACCCTGAATCATTTGTATGGGAAAAGATTTATTCCATTTCAGGAAGTGTTTTCTTTCATCTGAGAAGCAGAAAAAAGGGAAGATCTGAAGACATCTTTCCTGATTTTTAATAGCAAATAGCAGTGCCTTTTCAAAAATTAAGCATAATTCCCTGAGAACCAGAAATGTGTTTCCTGCCACCCTTTGAAATCTAATTAAATCTAACTCACCCAGGTCTCTGACCTCTTGTATCTCCTCCACTGCCTTTTTACAGAGATGTTCACAGAACAGGCAGTGGATTTTGGAATTTAATGGTATAGGGACTGTCCAAGTAAGGGAGTTCCCTCTACCAAAGCAGATCAATGTCATCACTGCAATTTATAATAACTAGAGAGTCTCTTAGAGTGTTAAGAGGTTAAGTGTCCTGTCCAGTGTTATTTAGCTACAAGGTATCAGAATCGGCTCTGAATCCAGTAGTGGCCAATGCTTTTTCCCTCTTCACATTATCATGTATGTAAATATCTGTTTATACTTAGACTTCTTCCAGAGGAATATAAGTTCCTTGATGGAAGGGGCTATTTTTATTCTGTTTTTGTTTTCTCAGCTCCTAGCACAATGCCTCACCCATATTAAACACTTAAGAAATGTGTGTTGATTTGTCAAAGTGTGCTTGTGAGAGAAAAAAAATCATGATATGAACATACCCATCTTGCAAATGGGTAAATGAAAGTAATAGAAAGACTTGAAATCTTTCAGAAAATCAGCCAGACCTCCAGATATCTATCTTCTCACTATTCTGTCCAAGGTCATCTTTTGTTTGGAGATGTCTCTCAGCCACACAAGTCCTGGCTCAATTTTCTATGTGTAATCTCATTTGGCCTGGTCTGTTCCCACAGTACTTTGGCATCATGGGTGAAGTATTTTTCCATCTGTCTTGGACTTAACATCTAGGTTAAATTGCCTTCTGCTGTTAAACAATTCCACCCCAAAAGTAGCTGTATTTCAGGAGGAGGTAAAATGATTCCCAGCCCACTAGCTTGTCAAGTGCTTGGGGATCCCCATCCATGGACAGCATTTCAGAATTGCCAGGATTATGTCGTTATCTGTGTGATCTTCCTCTGACCCTTAATATGCCCAAATTCCTCCATTCCTATTCTATACTTAACTAGGAAGGCTTTACAGCTTTCCTATCCCCCTGGTATCATTTCTCTTCAATCTCCCAGCCCCATTATGCAGCAATTTTGCTTTCTTCAATTTCATTTTCACTTTCAAAGTGAATGTCATTTGTGAGGCAAACCACATATTCTTTGGATCCCTATCTGCTAAATTATTTCTGAACTTGACTTTTTGGGGCCCCATTCTGACTGACCTAAATTCTTCTCTGTCTTCTGGCATTCTTTCCTCCTCTCTTAAGGCAGCCATTTGTAGCTTCATTGCCTGAAGAAGCTGTTTCTGGATTCACTTATCTGCTCCCCCAGTTGGAAAGTTATCATTCTTATCTAAATTAGCTAGTGTGATCTTTTATCTGAACTCCAGGCAGAACTGATCCTTTGTATGAGAACTCTCCATCAGGTTTCAAACTATTACAAAGCTTAGCTCTCTGATGGCTTCGAATTGGAGCTGTGATTCAACTCCTTAACATTTCTAATTCCGGGATACTCTCTGTATTCACCCATCAAAAACACATGCCGCTCTGGGCATTATGGTGCCTGGAATACCAATTAGACTGTGTGCAGTGCCTGGACCATGACAAAGGTGATTCCCTACAAGGCCGTCGGTTTTTTTCCTGCCTTATACTTTTTTAGCACTTGGCAAGGAAAGCACATGGCAGAAAACTAGTTCCAGCCCAGCAAGGGTGACTTTATACAAGTCACCGTTGGTCCTGGGAGCAGGGAGGAAGAGATTTTTCTGACCATAACTGATTAAGTATATACTTATTTTCTTCTTTTTTAAAATGATGGGGTTGACCAAGATGAAATCTAAGGTACCCAGGATGTATAGCTGGAAAGGACCTTTGAGATCATCTGGTCCCATCCCCTCATTTTCAGATGAACCCAATTTTAATTAAATTAGCATCATTGATTTACTAATTTTGACTGGAAGATAGGATATCTAGACTTGAAAATTGCAACTGTTAATCCAATATTTGAGGGATTCGCATGTAGTAAATACCATTTAATGAACTTCAAGTCATTATTTCTCAGCAGGTTTTTTGGGGGAAAGGGGAGAGGCAAATGGGGTTATGTGATTTGTCCACAGTCACACAGCTAGTACACATCTGAGGTCAAATTTAAACTCAGGTGCTCCTGACTCAGTGCTAGTGTTCTATACAGTGTCACTTAGCTGCCTATTAGTAATTTTTAAAAATATATATTTTTAGAAAAGAATGGATACTTGAGACCAAAGCACATTGAATTTCTATCTTATTCCATTGTTTCCTATGAAAAGGAAAGAAAATATTTAAATACAAATACTTTGAATCTTAAGTAAAAGCAGATATGACAATATTTAGGTATTGTCTCCTCCATTAGAACATGAGTTCCTAAAGGGTAGAGACTATGCTATTGCCTTTCCTTGGATCCCTAGCACTTAGCACAGTGCCTGACAAATAGCAAGCCCTTAAGAAATACTTGTGGATTGACTTGCTAGCCTCTGGGAACACAAAAACAAAAAGGAAATAGACCCTACCCTTAGGGAGTTTTATCAGATAAATATCTCATTAAAAATATCATCGATAAATAAATACATTTATCAGAATGTTACCAGAATAAATACCATGTACACCTGTGTATCTATATATCATAAGATACAAAGAAAAAAGTATCATGATACTTGGTTAATGCTTAGCACTGTACAAATCTCATTTGATCTTCACAACAATCATGTGGGACAGATGCTATTTTCATCCTCATTTGACAATTGAAGAAATCGAGACAAAGTTTACTTGGCTTTTTTAAGAGTAATGCTAGTTAAGTGTCTGAGACTGTCTGAACTCTGGTCTTCCTGACTGCCACCTGTCCACTTTTCTGTAATAAAAATAAATAGAAGAAAATCAGGGGAGCTTAGGGAGGAGAAAGATTGACAAGGGGAAAAGGATCAGGAAGATCTATTCATATGGGAAGGGACACTTGAACTTTGACAAAGATTAGGAATTCTAAGAGGCAGAGGTGAAGAGTGAGTGCATTCTAGGCATGGATAATCAGTGCTAAAATAAAGAAATGGGAAATAGAGTGCTAAACATACAGGATAGCCCCTTAGCCAATTTGACTGGACCTATCTAGCTGACCTAATTTTTAATATTACCCTAATAACCTCTCTTCAGTTCTTTATCTCGATATGGATAGCATTTTCCTAGATGAGTACTTTGTAATTGTCTTGGGTGATTATGTTGCTTAGAAGAATTGAGTCATTCAGAGTCAACCATCAGATAATGTGGCTGATACTGTATACAATACATTCCTGGTTCTGCTCATTTCACTTTGTATCAGTTTGTACATATCTTTCCAGATTTTTCTGAAATCTGCCTATTTTTCAATTCTTTTTGCACAAAAGTATTTTATTACATTTATCTACCACAGCTTATTCATTCTTCAATTGATGTACATTCCCTCAATTTCCAATATTTTACTATACCACAAAAAGGACTGCTATAAATATGTTTGAGCATATAGGCCCTTTCCCCTTTTTAATGATCTCTTGGGGATATAGACCTAGTAATGATATTACTAGATAAAAGGGTATGCACAGTTTTATAGCCCTTTAGCATAGTTCCAAATTGCTCTCAAAAATGGTTGGATGAGTTCACAATTCCACCAATAGTGCACGAGTGTCCTACTTTTCCCACATCCTGTCCAAAATTTATCATTTTCCTTTTTGTCATATTAATCAATTTGATAGTTATGAGCTGGTACCTCAGAGTTGTTTTAGTTTGAATTTCTCTAAACAAAAGTAATTTAGAACACTTCTTCATATGCTTATAGATAGCTTTGATTTTTTCATTTGCTTCTTATCAACTTGACTCAGTTCTCTACATATTTGATACATGAGACCTTTATTAGAGACACTTGATTTCTTGATTAGAGACACAGATTTCTGCTTTCTTTCTCATTTTGGTTGAGATAAGTTTTTTACGACTTTCAAGTAGTCTAGTATCTTTCCTGGCTCTATTTTCCAAGTCAATTATTTTTCCCATGAAGTATTTTATGTTTTGTTCCATTTTTTTTCATTCTTTTGAATTTGTCTAACTGAATCTTGATGCACATAGAGTCACTAATTTCCATTTTCCCACTTCTAACTTTTAAGCAGTTGTTTTCCTCAGTTAGCTTTTCTACTTTCTTTGCCATTTGACAACTGTACTATTTAAGAAGTTGTTTGTTCTTCAGTGAATTTTTGTATCTCCTTTTCCATTTGACCAATTTTACTTTTTAAATAATTGTTTTTTTCCAAGATGTTGGTTCTTTTTCCATAATTCTCTTGTATCACTTATTTCTTTTCCCAATTTTTCTTCTACCTCATTTATATGATTTTTAAACTCTTTTTTGAGTCCACTAGGGCTCAGAATATATCACTGATTTGCTGAGGTGGGCTTGTTGCTGCCTTGTTGGGATACTTCCTGTCCTGGACTACATTTCCTTTTCACCCAAATGATACAGATTTTTTCTGCTAATTTTCCAAGTTTCTTAGGCTCAAAGATTATTGCACCCTATCTTTTTGCTGGTCCTGCTATTGTAAGATTTGTTTGGGGGAGTTTAGTCACCTCAGGTAGGAGAGATGTAGGATGATAGCTAGTGAGGATGGCTAGATCAAGTTTTTTAAGGATTTGGGGAGACATGGACATGTTGTTAGGCAGTACAGAAGCAGTCACTAAATAAGGAGAGATTGAGGATTAGTGTAAGAATAGGGATTATAGGTCTCTAACCCATCTAGTACTATTTCTACTGTCTTATTCTGCCTCTTTCAAACTTTTTCCTAAACAGGGATAAAATGAGGGAAACTTTCAAGCCATACAAAGGATTTGAAATATGGGATTATTAAGATCATGGTTAGAACAGGTATCATCATATATACTCCCATGGTTCACAAAAAAATATCAAATCATCTAAAGAAAGGCCCCCAATACAAAGGGTGGAACTCTTGTGGAGAATTCCACAAAATGGGAGAACAAGAAGAATCCTGTAGGATGGGCAGGCATTGACTGGGTTAAAGTATGCATCATTGTAGAAAATGATAAGATCCTTCAGATCCTTACTAAAGTAAGGGCACAAGATAGGGTCAACAACAATAACAACAACAAATCTTTTAAAAAGTTTGAGTTTTTATTTCACAAAGTAGAACAGTTTGTACTTAGTTTAGAGCCCTTATAATTTTCTAAACATGACTTAAACACAAGAGAGGAGAAAGGCATTCATGGCTTATAACATTTCTTGTGATTTCTAGTCTCATTAATAGTATTGATCTGAAGAGGGAAAAATGTAAATGGATATAAGCACCATCAATGGAAAATGATTTAGATTTGTTTTTTGAAAACTGAGAATGAAGGAGGACTATGCATTAGGGATGAAAAATATTCATTTCTCACCTCCATTATCTTATATTTTTTTCTGTTTGTGATTTGTATCATAGATGAATTTATTTACATGACAGATTTTGGTAAAACAATTTTGAATATTTTCTTTGGCTGGTATAATATATGTATCTCTATAATTATAAGCACTAATTAAATATGCATGTAATACATGGAACTCTGAGCACATTTATTTTTTGGTTTGATTTGTCTATCACTTCCAGACCAGCAGGGAAGGATTCCTGAGTGCAATGTATAAATAATATTATTACTAATAGTTTACACTTGGAAAGTATTTTAAGTTTTACAAGTTGTTTCCTAACAATAACATCTTCAGATAAATACAGTAAGATATTATTTCCATTTTATAGTTGAGGAAACTGAGACTGAAAGATATTGTGTCATTAAGGCATTAAATTCTTTGATACAACACAAATCAAAGTTTTCCCAAAAGACTGATCTTTCACAAATGACTATCATTGGATCTGCTTTGATGTGGTTTCTCTGACCTTCCACCCAATAAAAAAAAAATGACCCCTCAAAATCAAATCTTTGACTTGGTGTTACCTGGGATATAGACTATTTATAGCATCTAATCTGATATGAAAGTAGACAGGAGGCAAGAGAGGCCAGGAGAGTAAAGGGAAGAGGAAGGGAGGGTAATTGCAGAGGAGTAATTGTTCGAAAGTTCAGCTTTCTAGACCTAGTCACTAGAAGAACTTATGAATCTTCTTTCCTTTCCTTCCCTAGTACCAAAACCACACCAGTAATTTTGCTTGTTTGTTTTCCCCTACAGTGCTCCCCTCTTTTATTGTAATTTGATTACTCCCTGAAGTCAGAAGGACCCGAGTTCAAATCTAGCCTCAGACACTTAACACTTCCTAGCTATGTGACCCTGGGCAAGTCATTTAACCTCAATTGCCTCAGGAAAAAAAAAGATTTTAAAAAACCTGTTTATATTACTCCCACCATGTGTGCCCATGTATCGGTAGATGGATAGATGATACATAGATGCATATGTATATATTATGTATATATATTTATATACATACACATATATATTCTTACACACACATACACTCACACACACACACACACACACACACACCACACACACACACACACACACACAAACACACACAGAAATATTCTACTTTCAGTATTCACTCACTTCCTGAGGATTCTAAATTTGCCACTAGGAAGGTAATCACAGGGCTGGGTCTCTTTCTTAGTTATTGCTGGCAAGATTCTTGCCAAAGTCTTTCTTAATAGGCTGATCCTTCACTTGGAATACAGATCATCTATCTGACAGCAAGTATGGCTTCAAAAGGGACTAAGGAAAGGTTGTTATGGTATTTGCTGCCTGACAATTCCAAGAGAAATGTCAGGAGCAGAACAGAGATCTGTGCATAAAGTTTGTAGATTTGACCAAGGCCTTTGAAATTATCAGTTACAAGGATTTACAGGAAATTATGTTGAAATTTGATTGCCTGGGAAAGTTCATCAGTATAGTATGTCAATTCCATAACAGCATGCTTGCCCTGGTTCTGGATAATGGGCAGTGCTCTTGAGCTTTCCCAGTCACCAATGGAGTGAAATGAGACTGTGTGCTCACTCCCATGCTTTTTAGCATGATGCTTTTAGCCACATTATCAATGAGGACAAATATATCATAAAGGTCAGATACTATATTGATGCAAATTCAACTTGAAAAGGCTACAAGCCAAAACTAAAGTGGAGGGAGTGTTGATATATGATTTTTTGTTTGCAGATGATTGTGCATTCAATTCAGCCTCTGAAGCTGAGATGCAATAAAGTTTGGATCAATTCTCTGCTGCTTGTGCTAATTTTGGCCTAAAAATTAATACCAAGAAAACAGGTATTCCATTAGCCAGAACCAAACCCTCCACATGCAGAACCATCAGTTACAGATAATGGAGAAGTTTTGAATGCTCTAAGTTCTCTTACCTTAGCAATACACTTTGAAGGATGTATATACATTGATAATGAGGTTGACACACATATTTCCAGGGCTAGTTCAGTGTTTGGGAGGCTCCAAAGAAAAGTGTGGGAAAGAAAAATTATTAGACTGATTACCAAACTGAAGGTTTACCCAGTTATTGTGCTAAGCTCATTGCATGCCTGTGAAACCTGGACAGGATGCCAGAGCTATGCCAGGAAACTGAATTTCTTCCATTTGAATTGTCTTAGGAAGATTCTGAAAAGCACCTGTCAGGATGAGATTACAGACACTGAGGTCTTTTCTCAAATTAAACAGAGAAGGCAGTTCCACTAGAGCTGGCCACATTATTCAAATCCCTAATGTACACTTACCAAAAAGACTATTTTATGGAAACACACAGGGTAAGCGCTAGCTCACAAGATGGTCAGAAAAAGTGATACAAGGACATTCTCAAGGTCTCTCTTAAGAATTCTGGAATTGATTGTGTGATATGAGAGACTCAGTATGGCATGCCCTCTTCAAAGAAGGAACTGTGCTTTATGAACAAAGCAGAATTGAAGTAGCTCAAAAGAAACATGAGATGTACAAATTTAGAGAATCCACCCCAAATCTTCACATGGACCATTTGTGCCTGACCTGGAGTAGGACCTTTTGAGCTTTTGGTCTGATCAGCCATAGTCAAACACACTGTAACTTGACTCTGATATAGTGATGTCATTTTGGTTTTCCAGATCAAAGGATAACAACCAACCAATCAAGTCTGAGTTAGAATAAACAAGGATGAAAAATACTGGTCCAGCCTATTTCCTTCAAAACTTTGCACTCATTTTGATTTGCCCTTGTACAATTTATTGAATTTAAGTGAGTAACTCAGCTCCCCAGATGTCAATGACATAGTGAATCTAGCTGCAACCGCAGCAGGGAGATTCTTTTTTTCACACAGTCCCAGGTTTGATGCTTTATATTGGGTTGCATACTTCTATTTAGAGTTCTACATACTGGGCTGTGGAAAGACCACAAATGCCACAGCTCTAAATAGAAGAAGGTTCTATCTTTGTCAAGAATGTAATACTCCCTCCCCATCCCCACCCCCCATCAAGTGTTTTCACATATATTGCTGTAGCCCTTCTCTCTCTCTTTTCCTTCCTCCCTAGCCCTCATCCCATGAAATTAGAGATTGGGGAAGCACACAGAGAAAAGAGGAATATGTCCTTGAGAGATCCAGAAATATCATTTTCATTATTCAATATCCATGTGCTTCATTCAAGATCCATCACATCAATTCCAAACACATCAACCAAAAGCTCTTTCCTCTTCCTCTTCCTTCTCATTAATCACATTTCCAACTTTGAGAACCTTCCTCCTATCCCCACCCAAGGGACTGCTCTCCTGATTATTGAACTGCTAGTCTAGACCACTATTTCAAAAGGGGTCTCAACCATGCTTTATTTCTCTTACAATTCAACTTTCTGGACTTCTTTGCCTTCTTTGCTTTTCTTCACCAACCACTTTCTCTTTTAATGTGTAACAACTCCTTTCCAGCTTTCCTTTAGGTGTTGTCTTCACCCATTAAAATGTAAGTTCCTTGAGAGTGGGGATTAACTTGCTTGCTTACAGTTTTATCCTCAATAAATCATAATGCTTGGCACAGAGTAAGATATCTGTATATCTATCTTACTCATCAGCCCCATCTTTCAACATAAGTCACACCTTGCAACCTCAGACTCATTATTCAAAAATGACTCCATCATTAAATTTCTAGAGACATCATTCAACAACAAACTCATAGCCTTATATACAGACTCAAGCTCAAGCACTTAGTTCCATAACCTATCTGCCTGATGTATAACTGAACATTAGTTCCACCATTGAACATCATTCTCAAAATTCCAAATTAACCCCATCACCCAATAGTCAGCCCCAGAACCCATTATCAAAACTATCACCAAACTGGAGACTCATGGAGGCTTCTGCAACAACTGAGCAACCTGTTATTTTCATGACTAAATGGCACATGTGAACAAGATTGGAGTGTGAGGCTTGAAATAACTATTTCATAAGTATTCACATGATGGCTAGTATTCATTATATGAATATTATTATTACTACCACTCATATTAATTAACATTTGTTCAGTTTTGTCTGTACTCTAGGTGCTACACAAAACATAGAATTAGACACAGAGATCAGTTACAGCAGCTGTCATAAATGGTTAGTGTGACTTCAGGTGATGTTCATAATATCCCAAGGATATAGTGTACTGATGAAAATGGTTGTATTCTTGCTTAATGAAAGCCAATTTTAATTTAGGTGCAGCACTTAGGGAGATTCTTCTTGAATTACATATTCATTCTTCCCAAGAGTCTACTTGGGAAAGATTTGCATAGATCAATAAAATGGTCAAGTGGTCATGCTGAGATTTGGATAACAATAAGACCAGGCCTTCCACATGACAGGAGAGCCTTTGACACAAAGGTAACATTATTATCCTTATATTATAAATGAATAAATTAAGCCCAGAAAAGGTTAAGTGACTTGCCCAGTGTAAGCCAGGATTTGAACTCTGGTCTCTCTTGACATTTCTTTCTTTAATCAAGGGTGTGCTAGTAAATGTTCTTTAACATTTTCTCAAGTATAAAAATAACTCAAGCCCTGATTTATCTGGTTTGCCTATCTACAAGATGTAAATGCTCATAATAATAATTTAACCATCTTTGGAACTGGCTCCAGCACATCCATGGCCTTAATGTCTTTGAGTATAGTAAAGACATCAATGGACTCTATGACATACTCATCACTGACCTCTCCCCATTTAAAAATGGTGATATTGCACCCACTGGAAGATGATAATAACTTTTCCAATGATCACCAGCCTTCTCTTTTGGGTCTTGTCAGTGCTTTCCACAGGAATCAAACAGAAATATCATAAACCATGTAGTTGAAGTAAATGAAGAGATCATTGCAGGTCAGTGTCCATTATTCCTGAGTTGAATGTAGCCCTGGTCACACAGCCAAATGCAGTTGAATCTATTGATTCTAGCATCACCGTCTTAATCATGGAGCATGGATAATGGCCTTAATCTCAGGAGAAGAGATGAGAAGCTTGCTTCATTGTTTCATGGTTTTCCATGGCCAAAGCATTTCTTGCCCAGTGGCCAATGAGTTGATGTTGAGTCTCTTCGTAATCGACTAGGCTGGTCCTCAGACAAAGGGTACAATCTGTCCCTAAGTCCTTGCAGCCTTTCCAGCTTGGTAGAATATGTCAGAGCATATTTTTAAAACCTAGGTTCACTTCTCTGCCAAGCTAAGACTTCAGAGTAGGGTTTGGTTGAAGGTCCATATCATTGTTTTGGATCCAGAAATGTGACTTTATTGGTGTAGAAAATTCTCAATGCAAAAATTCCCTCCATTATGGCAAATCAAGAAGTTCATCTGCAACTTTTAATTTTAAATAGTTGCCCAAGGCACCAATAGGTTAAATGATTTGCCCATGGCCAAATAACTAGTCAGTATATTTCAGAGTCAATATTTGGATGCATTTTTTTTTCTCGACTCCAAAGCTGACCCTCTCTCCATTCTCCCCTTCATATCATATTCCTCTTCATTTAGTCTCTTGGAATACATCCCAGCATCTACATCTGGCTATAAGGTTCTGACAAAGAAACATGTTAATGGAATGTGCCATCTTCATTAACAGAGTTATTATCATTCATACAATTTGTAGTATTGACAACCTATTTCAAGTTGTTACTGATAGATAGGCATTGATTTCTCTCCTGGATTTATTCCTTTCCTAGGTGGTAATTCAAATAACATATTTATATTATAAACATATTAATAGTTCTCCAAGGAGCTCTGAGATCTTTATAGCTACTTGATTAGGTGAGGTTCTCTTCCTCCTTACTTTGCAAATAAGGAAACTTGATTTACTGACAGAAAAAAAAAATGACACGACTGGGAACAAAATAAAAGTCTTCTGAGTTCTGATACAGATAGAGCCACCTAAAGGTACTGTATGAATTGATCCTAAGATAAATAGTTACCCATATTAAGGTACTTTTAGAATTGAGTCAGGCTGTACATTATCACAGTACATTGGGGGCTTTGTTGGATGCCAGCCCAAAAGCAAATTGCTGCCTCTAGTTAGGAAACTGCTGAGTCTAGTAATAACTGCCTCTTGCTGTTCATTGATCCAATATTATTTTCCTTGAAATTTCACTCCCTGGGAGAGTCCCCCACCCCAAAGGTACCTATACTCATATTGTGTACGTCCCTAGGAAATGGTAGTATTGCAAGATTAAATGAACTTCAATCT
The DNA here is from genome assembly GCA_023553655.1 of Myrmecobius fasciatus. NCBI lineage: Eukaryota > Metazoa > Chordata > Mammalia > Dasyuromorphia > Myrmecobiidae > Myrmecobius > Myrmecobius fasciatus. Next base: position 134,750 of record JAJPUD010000066.1, read on the forward strand.
TAATGAGGTATAGCAGCCAGGGTTTTAGCTCCTTCTGCAGTGATATGATCTTTTAGGTTTTATACATAAACAGTAAAGGGGTCCATTTAAACAAGACAATGTTCACATTGCATAGAAGATGATGTTTGAGATTTATCCCTGATATTTGGTAGTTATCCACAATGCCTTCCAGGCAGCTAGGGGGTGCAGTGGATTGAGGGCTAGACCTGAAATCAGGAAGGAGGAAGTTTAAATCTGGCATTAAAAGCTTACTTGCTGTATGACATTGAGCAAATCATTTAACTTCTATCTGCCTCAGTTTTCTCATCTGTAAAATGGGGATCATAATAACACTTCCCAGGGTTGTCATGAGAATAAAATGATTTATATTTACAAAGCTTACTCCAAAGCTTAAAAGTGCTATGTAGCTGCTATCATTATCATTACATAGCAAAAGGTGATTAGAACAGGGATATACATGGATCATGAATAAATGTAAACTTGTATTTTTCACTACTCTGATGCATTTTTAATGAGTTGTTGTATTATATTTGGCTGTATTTATGTCATATCTCTCTAAATGATTCGTAGTTTCATGACAGAATAGACCATGTCATCTAAATTTGGTAAGGAAAAAAGGAAGGGAGGGAAGATGGGAAAAAAGAAGGGAAGGAAGGAAGAAAGGAACCAAGGAAGGAATGAAGGAACAAAGGAACAAAGGAAGGAAGGAAGGAATGAAGGAATGAAGGAAGGAAGGAAGGAAGGAAGGAAGGAAGGAAGGAAGGAAGGAAGGAAGGAAGGAAGGATGGAAGGAAGGAAGGAAGGAAGGAAGGAAGGAAGGAAGGAAGGAAGGAAGGAAGGAAGGAAGGAAGTAGCATTACTCAACTGGAACTGTTCAGTTGTGTCCCCAGTGAGGCAGTTATTAGGGCTTACAGATTGCTATTTGTCCTTGTTTTCAAAGAGGACCAATGACAGCAGGGTAATGAATTAACTTGTGAGTAAATTAATGTAAGTGAGGCAGGGCTGTTTGCACCCAGTAGGAGTCTAATAAATGTTGGACTGAATCAAACTGCAGTGGTATACTTTAAATATATATATATATATATATATATATATATATATATATATATGTATATATGTGTGTGTATATATATATGTATATATGTATTTATAAATATGTATGTGTATACATATGTAAGGTTGTGTCAGAGCAAGGATGGTAGAGAAAGTACTCGGGACTGGTAGCCAGAAGACCCAAGACTCAACATGTCTCTTTCAGTTTTCTTGTCTGTAAACTATGAACAATAGCACTTTTCATGCATTTAGAGAGGCCATATGGTAGAATGTTAGTCTGAGCATCAGGAAATATTTGGGTTCAAATATCTCAGATATGATATTCCTCAGGATAATGGGAGAAGTCATTGAAACTCAGAGAGCCTCAGTGTCTTCATGTATAAAATGAGAATCATAATTCCTGTAAGACTCTCATAAGAATATTATGAGGATAAAATAGAAGAGTAAATAGAAAGGGCTGTGGAAACCTTAAAAGCACTACATAAATCCCAAGTTTTATCATTATTTTATAGGTTTATGTGGGCTAGTTAATGTTATTACATATAAATATAATAATAGGAATAGGAACTGGACCTATGATTTTACTAATATAAGGAATTCCCAGATGTTGACACCTTCTCAGAAAGTTAGAACTTTGACAATTGCTTATAGAACTGAGAAGTTAGTATATGAAGTACTATTCAAATGTAACTCATACTGGCCTCTAGTATCATTTTCATCATCATTATCATTGCTTACAGACAGTACTTTAAGATATGAAATACATTTTGTATACATGATCTTATTTGATTCTCACAGCAACCCTGAGGGAGGTAATATTATATTCAGTTTTCAAATGAACAAACTGGGTCTCAGAGCAGTTATGTGATTTGCCCAGATTCATACAACTGAAGTGGGATTCAAATCTGAGCATTTTTTATTTTGTGGAATTCTATCTTCTACCAAAAAGCATGGAATAGTCATTCTACTGAACAATTCAAACAGTCAACAAAGCAATTATGTGCCAGATACCATGTTAAGAGCTGGGGGTACAAAGAAAGGCAAAAACATTTCCTCTATTCAAGGAGCTTAAGTTGTTTTTTAAAGATTTTTTTTAAAGTTCTGCTGATGGGTTTTGCTTTTACATTGCAAACATTTACAGATTATTCCCACTTCATGGGAGGTTTCTTGTAATAAAATAAAACAATTAAGAAAACTAATAATACAATGAGCTCATCTGAAAGTGCATGCAGCACTCCACATTTGTAGTACTCTCCCATCTCTATGTTTTTTAATTAACAAAAATCTATTTTCTCTACCTCCTGCTCCCCCACCCAATTAGAAGAAAAAAAATCAAACTTACTGTAACAAGTATGCATTGTCAAGTAAAAAAATTCCCTTAAAAATATACATATATACACATACCCCCAACATATGCTCATTCTGCACCATAAAAGATATCATATTTCATTCATCATTGGTATTCTGGCATCATAAATAGTCATTGTGTTGAGCATAGTTTTTATATTCTAAAGTTGGTACCATCATCACATGTGCAAATACTTCTCTTCTAATAAATGATTCCAGTCAGTTCACTATGCCTTGTTTAAATTATGAGATTTCCTTCATTTTCATCAGTCAAATGAACTGCTTTCCATTTCACCACACAGCTGGTGGAAAAGATAAGATGACTAAGGCATTTCACTATTGATAATAAAATACCTCAGGTGGAAAATTATTAATAAATAAAAAACTATTAATGAAGAAATCAAATCAAATCAAATCCAACTAGTTGTTTTAGAGGTTAGAAGTGTTTCATAAACTCCACGTCCTCATTCCCTACCATCTGTTATTGAGTTTGTCATTCCCAAAATTTGTTGAGATCTAGTACTCTCAGAACTTTCTGGGCCAATGGGCTCCCTGGGCAACTGGACCCCACAAAATAAGGACAGAGTTTTCCTTGAAAGAGGTGTTTAATGAAAACTGCAAAGCATATGAACACAAGGAAAATTCTTAGCTTAGTAATAAATATAAAAAGCCAATACCTTTCAATCATATGGAGTATAAAGTATATTCCTAAATATAGTATAACAAAGTATATATAAATGCATACTCCTAGTATAAAGGTATACTCCTAGATTAGTAAACATGTACAAATTATCAAAAATGACTCCTACAAAATAAAGATAGCATTCTTCATAATAACCCTAAGGATTTTGCATGTTGTTATTCCTATCAGATGCAACCTGTCTCCCCAAAACTCTGAGCCTTTATGGAGAGCAATTGAGTTCCTTCTCCCACTCCACACTGATGTGCTAACATGGTAATGGACTGATGTTTCCTGCTGATTCAGAAGTGCCATGTGCTGAAACAAAATTGACTTCAGCAACTAGAAAATGATTTTCTCTATTCCTGCCAGTTTACTAACTTTGATGCTCAGAATTTCCCCACCTTTAGGGCAGGGGCATCTGCTGGGTCTACCACTCCCATTCATTCCACACTTCTGGCATGAGAAATCCTCATGGATGACTGAGTAGCCAGAGAAAGCTTAAGGCTGAGTGAATGAGACAATTCATCAATGAACTAAGCTCAAGAAAGCAAGCAAAGCCTTGACATGAATGAAGTCAGAAAGTGCAAAAGATTTTAAATATTTTATTTACTCAGAATTTTTCAAGTTATGTGTTTTATTGATAGTTTTTGCTTTGTGGTTTTATGTATGTGTGTGTGTATGTGTGTGTATAAAGGTCAGCTTTTACAGAAAGTCCAACTGGGAATTTTACTAATTCAACTGCTTCAGAGTCAGTTGCAATAAACCAGGTGGTCTAGACTTGCAGTGTAAATCACTTTTTCCCTAACACATGGCTACATTCACAGCTGCCAAAATGTTGTCATGTTCTTGCCTCCAGAGAGAAAAAGTACAGTCTGTATATTCTGTGTACTCAAATGCATTCCCCTGGTTACCATCCTTTCCAATGGGTATGTGCCATTCTGTTAAAATGGTAAATTGAATTATAGTGCATTGTAGACTTCTGGTAGAGGCTACCTGGTAAAGCATACATCCTAAAAAGAACTTGGTAGAACAGAAATAGATAATGGCAATAGTACTAGCTGGGTTACTGATTTCTCTGACTTCCTAACCTATATAGCTCTAGGACTTCAACTCTTGTCCATGCTTTTAAATGCTTCCAGGATATGAAAAGGTTGTATGGGAATTGCCCAGTTCTTTGTTTTGGTTTTGGTCCAGGAAAGCATCCAATTCAGTTCATTATGGCAGGCTTTTGTTGTATTAATTATCCTGATTGGCTGTCTGTGTTGATCAAATGAACAAGATAATTTGCTTCACTCCCCTTCCTGTGGTGCTGTTTTGAAACAGTCTAAAAAGAGAATAGAATTCAACTCATTTAGAACCAAAGAGATATTTGTATTATAGTTTCAAAATTGCAGATAAATATTTATTTCAAAATCCAAGTTCAAGTTAGAATATGTAGAGATAATAGTGGCCCATATGTACCTAAATCTATAGGTGGATAAAGAAATAGAAATCATGCATATGAATAAAGTTTATTATTAATATCAATAAATATTTATTAAGTACCTACCATGTGCCAGGCACTGTGCTAAGTGTTGGATATACAGAAAGAGGTAAAGACAGTTCCCACTCTTCAAGACCTTCTAATCTGATGGGGAAGACAACATACAAATAAATATGAAAAAAAACAAGCTACCTACAGGATAAATAGGAAATGAGCAGAGGGAAGGTACTAGCATTAAGGGGTACTGAGAAAGGCTTTCTGTAGAAGGTGGTATTTTAGTTAGGACTTTAAAAAAGCCAGGAAACAGAGAAAAGAGAGCATTTTGAGCATGGGGAACAGCTAGAGAGAATGTTGGGAGCTGAAAGGTGGAGCATCTTGTTTGTGAAACAGACAGGAGGCCAGTGTCACTGAATCAAAAAGTTAAGTGTTGAGGAGTAAGGTCTAAAAAGATTGGAAAGGTAGGAAAGTGTTAGGTTATTGAAGGCTTTCAGTGACAAAGAATTTTGGTTTTGGTCCTGGCAAATGTGCTTAGGGAGAGATATAGATATATAGGGAGAGAATATAGAAGATATAGAAAGATAAAAATAGGGACAGGCTAGAGAAAAATAATATAGAGAGGATAGCTAGATGGATCGTATCAATATAGATTATGGAGACAAGAGAAGAAAAGAAGAAGAAAAGAAGACAGAAGAGGGGAAAGATGATTTTTATCATCCCCATTTTACAGATGAGAAAAACAAGGCAAACAGCAGTTAAATGACTTGCCTAGGATGACACAGCTAGTAAATGTTTGAGATTGGATTTCAACTCAAGATTTTCTGACTCCAAGATTAACACTTATCTACTGCATCCTCTCTTATTTTTTGGTTCCTTTCAGAACTCATATTGCAGTTTGTTTACAATTTTCTGATGGATTTATCACACATTTATCTATACCTAATGTATTAGAAAGCTGGTATTAGAATACGAAGGTCCTGAGTTCAAATCCTACCTAATTTTGTGTTGTGACTCTGGGTATGTCACAACATCTCAGCATTCTAAGCCTGTGGTGTTAAGCTCAAATAGAAAATGAGAACCACTAAACTGTGCATAAGGATCCTTACCAGGTACATATTGACTTAGAAAATCATACATTAACATTATCTATATTTTATTGTATTTTTATTTATTTTATAAAAATATTTCCCAATTATATTTTTTTAAACTCACCTCACCCCACCCCTGAATTCAGGAATGCTGAGGGGCATGTGCCTATTTGTATTTGACATCTCTGTTCTAGATAATTCTCTAAAACTCAGAGTTTCAGAGAAAATGCCAACCTGCATTGATAGAATGAGTTTTCCCATTCAGGAACTCATGGAATTTTTTCTATCCAAACTTTGGATATACTGAACTCTGCACAGTAGGTGCTTAATAAATGCCTGTTTAATTGAACTGAATTTAAATGACCTGAATGAAATTCAAGTGAACCTAACTGAATTTCACTCACCTGAATTGAGTTCAAATCTGATCTCAGACACCTACTATCTGTGTGACTCTGGGAAAGGCACTTAACCCTGCCTGCCTCAGTTTCCTTATTTGTAAAATGAGCTGGAAAGGAAATGGCAAACTCCAGCATCTTTGCCAAGAAGGCTCCCCCAAAAGGGGGTCACAAAGAGTCAGACAGGACTGAAAAACATTACTAGGTTCTACTGAGAAAAGTTCCTTAACTCTAGACTCAGTCAGACATGTTGGCAGCACAATGTGAGCTTTCCACCTATTTCCTAAGTTTTCATTTGCTCAACAGTCCTGCTTCTGGGTAGAGTTCCCTTCCTGAGAGGAACAGATGTCTGAGGCAGATGCCCCCCCCCTCCTAGTCCTAGCTATGGTGCAAGTGTCTGGCTCTGAGATATGGGTCTTCAGGGCACATTGTATGTTGTGATGAAATCACTTCTATGTGGGATAAGAGGAATTTACTTTTCTTTTAAATCTGCTGTTAAATTATTCATAAGGCAAAGCTTTGCTTGAGCTATTTCCTATCTTCTGCTTCTCCTTTCCCTCCCCCTCCTTTAGCTATTCCCTATTATATAAATAATTCAAATGTTCCCTGGATAAACTTATTTAATTATATATTAATGGTTCCTGATATAAAAGCTCATTACTAGGATTAATTGTGATATAGACACTTGTTCACACAAAGCCGATTCTCATTTCGGATCACAAGCAGCACATTAATCTATGTATTTAACATTGCAGACCATGGTAATCTCTCACTAACAAATAGGTGTCAAACAATGTCTTCCATTGGTAAAGCTGTAATCATAGCCCTACTTAATAATTTGGACAGGAGGAGATATGAGTTTAATGTTTTGAAGGGAACTTCTAGTATGATGAATTTATGTTGTGTGCTAAGTTGACAGTCAGGAAGTGAATTTCCCCTCCTATGTACAGAAACTAATAGCAGAAATAACAGTAAGGTATTACTTACCTAACAACATTTAAAGTATAAAAAATAAGCTCCTGACACTGGCATTCAAAACGCCCTCTCCAATCTACTATTAGCTACCTGTCCAGCTTTATCTCATAGCACTTCCCTTAACACATAGTGTACATTCCCCCCAAAATTGGATAATTGTGTTTCTCATTCTTGTTCTGCCCCTTCTCATATCCATGATTTCCCTTAAACTATATTCTATGTCTGGAATAAACTCTCTTGCTTTCTTCTGTCCATCCATTGAAATCCCTCACTCCCTTCAAGGTTCAATTCAGGTATATCCTCTCCATGAAGCTTTCCCCAGTTCCACCCCTTATTCTGCCTCTTAGACTATTGCTTGCTTATCTTTCTCCCACTACTTAGTGTACTTTTCCTTGAATCATAGTTACTTGTTTGTGTTAAATTGTATGCACCTTGCAAACAGAACTTATTTTCTATTATCCCTGTATTCTTAGTGCTCTTGGATTCTTTAGTGCTTTGTACACACTAGATGTATAATATGTGTTTGCTTAATTGAACTAAAGGTTGTATTTTTTTTTTCTTACTGCCTCTTAGCTAAGGAAAGTATCTGCCCAAGTTCAAAAGTATTTCTTTCTCCACGGCTTATTCCATCTTTGGTTAACAAAGGTCAAGAAAGGTCCCTGTTGGCTCAGTTTTTTGAAGTTGAGGCAGAGAAAAAATGGAAATATCCAATCTTATATGTCTTCCAACAAGCCCAAATGCCTATGAAGAGTAGGTTACTATTCTAGAAATAAATGTGTTCCAAAAGATATTTCAATTTTTTACAGATCTCTAATCTTATCAATGTGAATACTCATTCCAGGAGCATTAATACTAAGCCATTCATGTTCTCTCATCTAGCATTACTCTTATTCTCATCCTTTCATAAGTTTTCCACAGGAGATTCACCCAAAATGTTAGAATCATGCTTCTCAATGTTGATATTGTATGGTTACTAATCGCACATACAGGATATATCCATTGATTATCCCTCACTGACCATATAACTGGACCTTCTCTTTTTTTTCCTCCTACATCCCTGAGGACATTCTTAACACCACTTTTCCTGTGTGTTTCCTTTTTGGCAATATGTTACAGCCCCTCATACCTTCTTTCATGGCCAGTGAACTTGTATTTGTTTTTTTCAGGGACTCACACCCTTTGATTCTGCAGTTATTACAATATTTCATAACTTTCAACCACATAAAATTACTGGAAAAATATTGTTTTTAAGAACCAGTTTTGTTTCTCTCTTCAATTCTGGGCTCAACTCATTGTCCATCTGCAATTTTTGTCCAAATAATATGCATACTAATGAAACAGATTGATGTGTCATCTACCCAACTGCAAATCACAGTTTGGACAAACATAGGTTTGGACATCCACCTAGTTTTTCCTCTGTATTTGGTTAGGTTGAGCTCTTTCGAGTAATTCTCTAATAATATAGTGTTCTATTTTATGTTCTATGGACTATACCTATATCAACACAACCATTATCTCTGGAAAGGATATGTCAGTGTTCTGCCCTATTGTTTTGCTCACAGTCTTTGTGATTTCCCAGTCATAATCACTTTCCCTTGCCAAAATTTACCTATATTTTGACCCCTTGAGGGCAAGGACTGTCTAGATTTGTATTGATAGGACCAAAATTTAGCACAGTGGTCAGCCCCTTGTACTCAATCTATGAGCTTAGTTGGACTTAGTCTAGTCCAACTGCTCTGAGTATCCTTATTTTCTTTGGTGCCATTTCTACTTCCTCCTGTAATACAATAGGGGCCTGTGAGGTTAGAAAACACTGTCCGTCATGATGAAAAGACTTCATTATAAAAATCATTGCAGATTTTTTCATCCATTTGTTTGTCCTCCTTCAATCACAATTGAATTTCTCCAAAGTAATCCAATAATAACGCAATAAACATTTACTATGTACTTTCTATGTTCAGGGAACTACACTCGATATAAAAAAAAAACAAAAACAATTCTTACCCTCTAGGTGTTTATATCCTCCCAAGTGGATAAAACTTGCAAACAAATACATTTTGATTTGAGGAGAAAAGAGTGCTAACAATTAGAGAACAGGAAAATCTTCCTAGAACATGGCCCATAATTTAGCTATGAAAGAAGCTCAAAATTCTAAGAGTTGGCAAGAGAGGAGAGCATTACAGGCATGAAGGCAGGAGACAGAATGTTAGAGATAACTAGACTATAGAAATTATGAAGAGAAGAGATTATAAAACAAGCCTGGAAAGGTAGACAAGAACCAAATTGTGAAGGACTTTAAAAGAACAGGTAAGAAATTTTATCTTAGATTCAATAAGAAAATTCTTGGTTTTTCTATTTCATGTTTCTTGCTATTTTATTAGGCAATGCTACTTATAATCTTTTAGTGACTTCCTTCATAAGATCTAAAACACAAATTTATGTTCCACATCGGTCTCACTTGACTTACCATCTCTCTATGCCAAGGGTTGATTGGGTAAGGTCTTTTTTTGGTCTGGTTGTTTCAATTGATTTACATTGGTTAAACTTTCTTAGGAAATGGTGATAGTCTGTGTCAACATAACCACCAAAAAACTGATGCAGAAAACAGTATTTAATTAATGGCTATGATGCTCCTAAGCCATAGGTCTCTATGGCAGCATTAGTTCCTTCTCCCTCCTTCCACACACATTCCCTTTGCTCTAGCAATTTTCCTATCCAAAGTAATTCCTATTCAAAAGTAATATGGCGGCAGCTCTTTGAATAAAAATCGAGTCACATTAATGGAATCAATGTCTAGAAGGGCTAAAGACTCTACATCAAGAAGTAACATACCTGAGCCAGCTCAGAGAAGGAGAACCTTGTTGTTTTTAAAAGGTGAGATTCCACATGTATCCTTTTATTTATTTATTTGTTGGTTTTATTTTATTTATTTGTAAGCTGAGTGTTCCTATCTTGCTCAGGCTGGAAGTGCAAGAACTCCTTCTGGTCTGAACCCAATCTGATCAGCATGGGAGTTTTACTTGCTCCATGTCTGACCTGGACCAGTTCATCCTTCCACAGGCAATCTGGTAGCTTTGTTCACATACTCAACTTAGCCCTCTTAAAGTTCTGAGTAGCTCAGAATTTTTGAGCTCCAGAGGTCTGCCAGCCTCTGCCTCTGTAGAAACAAAGATTATAGGTGTGTACTTTCACAACAAACTGCAAGAATCTCCACTAGACTGTTCTACTGTACCACCAGCAGCAGGATTTAATTTTTACACTGAATATACTCAATCAAGCATTTATTACTATGTTTTATATTGTAGTCATTCTGGTGCTTTGGAGATCTACTTTCAACCAAGGGGCTGAAAATTTGGTCTTCAAGAAATGTCCTATTCAAATTGCATCTGCTTGTAATCATGAATAACCCAAGATCTTTCATAACAACTTCTGTTTGTCTTCTTACAAGAAGTAGTCTCCTGGTCCTAAGCAACCTTTGAGAAATAATGGTACTAACTCACATTTTACAAATTTACAAAACACTTCCCTCTTAAGTGCAACTCAGTAAGGCAAACAATGTATGTATTATTGTCTCAGAGATGAGAACAATGATGTGAATTATTATTATAAGATGTTATTCCAACATCATGCAGCTCCTAAATGGCAAACCTAAGTCTTCTGTCCGCTGCAACATATTTTTCCATTGAGGAAAAATAGAAAATAAATGTAGAAGGGAGATGTGTTGATTTTTTTTCCAAAAAAATTGTTCCACTCCTGCCAAAATCTTAGATTGCATTAAATGCATCTGTATATTATTTCTTATAGAGAAGATGGAAAAATAAGCACCTCCTTCCATTCAGGGTTCAACAATTGGGTCCAGCTGAACAACTGATCGATTGGCCCTGAACATAGTGATCAGGAGATAGATGGGAACCATTGGGGAAGTCTCTAGATGACCACCACTGGAATCCACCCTTGAATTTCTGCTGTTCAGCTGTTTTATAAAGGGCTGGGATAAAAGCATTGATCCTCTTATCTTCACTCTCATGGCCATATCCAGAGTTTCAAGCTTTTACTATCAATAGTCTCTCTTAGTCATAAGTCTTTCCTTCCCCCTCCAAATCATCTTCAGTATGGCTTCCAAGATGATATTCTTAAAATACAATGGTCCCTCTCTCCTCTCCGTGTGTGTGTGTATCTGTTTTTTGTATCTGTATCTGTTTTGCCTTTGTCTCTGTCTCTCTCTCACTCCTTTTCTTTCCCTCTCTCTCCCCCCACTCTGCTGCTCAATTATTACCAATGACTCTCTATTTCATCTAAAATATAATTCAAACTCTTCTGATTGACAAGTTCTTAGCAACTTGACTAGTCTACCATTACAAACGTATCACACAATACTCTCCTCCATGAACTCTGTAGCAATTAATTAGTCAACTAGGATTTATTAAACCCTTACTGGATGACAGGGAGTATGCTAAGCTCTTGAGATAAAAGAAAAAATTAAATTAGTCACTGCTCCCAAGGAACATATCCTAATAGAGGAAGTAGCATATACTTAAATAGATGTCTTCAAAATATCTATAAGGTAGAAATAATAATAACTGGCATTTACAGTTTAAAGTATTTTACAAATATCTCGTATCTTCATAATAATGTGGAATGTAGTTGCTCTTATTATCCCCATTTAACAGATAAAAGGGAAGGCAGAGTTTTGTTAAATTAATTGTCCAAGATATACAGCTAAGTGTCTAGGGCCATATTTGGACTTAGGTATTGCTGACACCATGGCACTAGTAGTTGGAAAATCAGGAATGGTCTCCTGTAGAAGATGGCATTTGAGCTGACTTGTAAAGGAAGCCAGGGATTCTAAAACTGGAGATAGGGAGGGGGGATCCAGACAAACTGGCATTAGCAATTTCTTGCAATTTCTCACCAAAGGCATTTATTTCACCCTTCTCTGACTATGCTGTCTGTCCCCCTATCCAGAAAGTGTTCTTGTTCATTCGTGTCTTTTTTTTAGCAGATACTGCAGTGGTTTGCCATTTCCTTCTCCAGATCATTTTTCAGATGAAGAAACTGAGGCAGACAGGGTTAAGTGACTAGCCCAGAGTCACATAACTAATAAGTGTCTAAGACTGAATTTGAATTCAGGTCTTCTTGACTCCAGGTCCAATGCTCTATCCACTGCCCCTCAGTTGCCCTGTCTCCAGAATATACTTCCTGTACAACCTGGCTCTTAGAACCTTTAGCTTCTTCCACTGCTCAGTTCAAATATCATTTCTTACATGACATCTTTCTTGATCCCCTCCATTAGTGCCCCCCATCTTTCCCCAATTATTTTGTGTTTACTTTTGTAAATTTTTTCTACCTACTTATCCCTGATAGAATGTAAGCTCCTTAAGAACAGATACTTTTTTGTTTTTTGTCTTTGTATCTTCAGTGCCTGGCACATAGTAGGCATTTAATAAATTAATTTTAGTAAGAGAGTCATCTTTTCCTGTGATAGGTTATCCCCGCTTTAGATATACCCATCCATACTCCTGCCTTGTACCCCTATGCTGTTCCTTTTCTATACTTTTATAGAATCTCCCTTGATAAAAACTCCCACCTTCCTAGTTAATTGGAACCTCCCAGGTTCCAGCAACAAAAATGGAAAACCAGTGAGGATATCTGAATGAGAGCCCGCCCTCTTCCACTCCTCTGAGTTGTGTGGGATCTCAATCCTAATCCAGATTAGAGAAATGGCAAATTTAATAAGTTTATAGTGTTTTGTGTTCTGGATCCCTTGGACAGTCTGGTGAATCTTTCTCAAACTTGTTTTTAAATGCATGAAATATCTAGGATTGCAAAGAACACCAATCATATCAGGAGAAAAATTGTCATTTTTTTTAAAGTTCTGAGTCAAGAAATCCTGCTGTAACCTGACTGTTGAGTTGGAAGGGAGCTTGTTTAGAAGACCATTGATCTCCTTGCCCACCCTGCCAGCCTGAAGTTCCTCTCACCCAAGCCTAGATTACCCTGTTTCTCCTAGCAAAGTCCCCAATGAATCCTGGCCCTCCAAAGACACAGTTGTTTCCAGTTGAACTAATTTGTGAGAGCCAACTGTTAAATTTCCATTATTGAGTATTTACATCTTGAGAGTCAGCAAATTCTACAAATTAAAAGCTTGGTTTCATGTTTGGTCAATTGTCTAGACTTAAGAAAATCTAAGGAGAAAGTTAGATGGGGAAAATATTAATAATGCAGATTATTGTTGTACATCCTTTGTTTTCAAAGAGGACCTAAACTTTAAAATGTGTCATGTATACTGTTTTTTAAAGAGACCATGGAGGTATAGTGCAAAGAATAATGAACCACAAATAAAGAAGCCTGGGTTCACACTGTGACTATGCCATTAACTAGCTAATCTTCTTCACCAGACAAATCTTTGTTTTTGTCAGTTAAATAATATTTATTAAGCACAGAGGCACTTTAAGTGGGTGTATGTGTGTGTGAAGCACTGGAAATACAAAGTTTCCTCATCTGCAAAATTGACCTAATAAGTCATATTAATCAATCAACAAACATTTATTAATTGCCAATCATGTACCAGGCACTGTGTTAAGTACTGAGGATACACTCAAAAGTTTTCATATCTGTAAAACTGAGCTAATAATTCTTATATTAATCAACTTATTAATTGCCTATTATATACTACACATAGACCTAGGCTTTGAGGATACAGACTTAAAAAATGCAAGGTAGGGCAATAAACATCATTTATTAAACAAGACCCTCCATCTCTCTGCTCAAGGCATTTTTTCTAGCTCTCCCAAGTGCTTGGAATACTCTCCTTCTTCTGCTCTTATACTTACCCCTCTGGACTTCAGAAGCCTTTCTTAGCCCCTCTTAATTCCAGTGTTTTCCTCCTTTATTTTTTATTTATCTGGTATATAGTCTGTTTAATATATAGTTGCTAAAAGTTACCTCCCCAACTAGATTGTAAACTCCTTGAGAGCAAGAAGTGTCTTTTGCCATCTAATGCATAGTAGGCACTTAATGAATGTTTATGGAATGAATGAAAGAACCTTTAATGTTCTTATCCTAGAAGAGTTTGCATACTCCAGAGGGAGACAACATGGACCTATCTAGTTATGTGCAGAATAAATACAAGGTAGTTCATTAGCCAGTAGCTAAGGAGAGATAACACTAGCAGTTGGGAGGAATTAGGAAAGACTTCCTGTAGAAAGAGGTAGCTCTTGAGTTGTGTCTTGAAGGAATGGAGCCTTTTAAATCCATGGAGTATAAGCCTGAAAATATTAGAGAAATGTGAATTACTATCTTTTTCTAAAGGGATATTTGGACAAGTAGGTACCACAAGTGGATACAGTACCAAGCCTGGAGTCAGGCTTGATTTTAAATCTGGCCTCAGACACTTACTAGCTGAGTGACTCTGGGCAAGTCCCTTCACACTGTCTGCCTCAGTTTCCTCATCTGTAAAATGAGCTGAAGAAGGAAACAGCAAATTGCTTCAGTTTCTCTGCCAAGAAAACCCCAAATGGGGACACAACAAATAAATGAACAGCAGCAAGGGAATGTTTCCTACAATACACTAAGGTGACTGATGAGTCTTCAAGGGTGAAATGATTTTTCATTTTAGCTAATACTGATTAATTACTAATACTGATAGTCCTGGGACCAGAACCTATGTCTCCTGACCTGACCCATAGTCTAGCAATGCAGCCATGACATAATGCTGCAATACTTGTGTACAGCTCTGAGTATTACACAGAAAGACAGACATTTGTGACCTCCAGCTGCACCTTCCCAGCTAGTGATCCTGTGACCATAGAAGTTGCCTTGGATAAACGACAGAGGGATGGGTCCTGACAAGACTGGAAAGTGTCTTAAAGGAAACTCTGCTTTCAATAGCAGCTCTTTAGGGGCAGCTAGGTGGCGCAGTGGATAGAGCACCAGCCCTGAAGTCAGGAGGACCTGAGTTCAAATCTGGTCTCAGACTCGTAACAGCTGTGTGACACTGGGCAAGTCACTTAACCCCAATTGCCTCAGCAAAAAAAAAAAAAAAAAGAAAGAAAGAAAAATCAATAGCAGCTCTTTTAACGTGGACTATGGCAACAACACATTTTTCAAATGAGAAATGACACAAATCAGAATTCAAATTTCTCTGTAACTATAAATAATGGAACATTTATAGTTACAAAGCACTTTCTATACATAATCTCACTTGACCCTAACAAAGACCTTGTTGGGGAAAAAAAAATAGGATAGGGTTCATACCTGTGATTTCTTTGCTGTGGTGAACATCTGGGTGAGGAAACGCTCTGCCAACGCAGGTCAGCAACTTCTTTTCTTTTCCTAGAGTCCTAGAAAGTTGCCTAGAGCACTGAGAGATTACATAATTTGCCCAGAATCACATAGGTACTATATTTCAAAGTCAGGATTTGAACCCAAAGCTTTGTGCCAGATTCTATTCAGTAAATACACCAAGCCCCCTTTTTTTTGAGGAAACTCCTAAGAGCATTTGCATTGTTTCAAAATTTACAAAGCACTTTACACACACTATCTCATTTGAGCCTAACATCTATCCAGCATATAGTTTGTTTAATATATATTTGCTAAAAGTTATCTCCCCAACTATATTGTAAACTCCTTGAGGGCAAGAACTGTCTTTTGCTATCTGACACATAGTAGGCACTTAATAAATGTTTATGGAATGATATCCTGTGAAGTAAATTCTCTAATTATTATTAACTATTTTACACATAAAGCTGAAACTCATAAAAAATGAAATCACTTGCTCATAATCATATAACTTGAAAATGTAAGCAATAGAATTTGAAACTAGGTCTTTTTGACTCCAAGCGCTCCACTAGGGGAGAGGTGGAAAGAGACAAATATGGCCTCAGACATTATAACTATGAACCTATGCAAATCATTTTATGTGGTTTGCCTCAGTTTCCTCATTTGTAAAAGGATCTGGAGAAGGAAATGACAAATGACTCTGGTATCTTTGCCAAGAAAAACCAAAATAGGGTCACAAAGAGTCAGATGCGACTCTACCCTCTCTCTTGCTAGGTAGATAATACAGTATTATTAAATCTATTTTAGAGATGAGAAAATAGGTAGAGAATACAGTATTATTAAATCTATTTTACAGGTGAGAAAACCAGAGTTCAAAGATGCCATCTCTTCTGTAAAACCTTATTTGACTTGTCCCCACTTCCAATCCTCATACTCCATACCCCCAAGCTGAAAGTGAACTTTTTCTTGAAATTTCTTCTTTTAAAGCTTTTTATTTTCAAAACATATGCACAGATAATTTTTTAACATTGACCCTTGCATAGCCTTGTGTTTCAGATTTTTCCCCTCCTTCCCTCCCCCCCCTTCCCCTAGATGGTAAGCAATCAAATATATGTTATATATGTTAAAATATATGTTAAATCTATGGACAGCTAGGTTACATAGTGGATAGAGCACCAGCCCTGAAGTCAGGAAGACCTGAGTTCAAATTTGACCTCAGACACTTAACACTTTCTAGCTGTGTGACCTTGGGCAAGTCACTTAACCCCAATTGCCTCAGCAAAAAAGCAAATATATATATATATATATATATGTGTGTGTGTGTGTGTGTGTGTGTGTGTGTGTGTGTGTGTGTGTTAAATCCAATATGTGTAAACATAGTCATACAATTCTCTTGCTGCACAATTCTTGAAATTTCTTACAGTAATTTGTGAGGCATATCTATATTTTTATTTCCAGGGTCTATCCTATAGCAACCACAGAACAAATGCAAACAGAATTGCATTGAAATAAGTGTTTGTTTTTTTTCCCTAAGGTCACATAACTTAGTAAGGTCCTAGGCCAGGCCTTGAACCCAGTTCCAAAGCTCTTTTTACTATCCCACATCCTTTGAATAATTGTATTCCTGTCTTTAAAATACCATAAGTTTCTCTCTGTCACAAGTGATAGTAGAAAGCTCTCTGAGCTCCAGACATCCAGGGCCATGGCATCGTAGTTGCTGTTTTATAGGTTTCCCAGAAAAAGGAGCCCTGTAACATTGATGCCAGCCAGGGGACTTGGATGTGAAGAAGCAGCAAATATATTTGAATGAGCCTCCTTGTCTGCTGTCTCTGCTCAGTGCCCGCCTGGCCTCTGCACACAGGGAATGAGTAAGGTCTGTTCCCAGTCTGTTTGATGGCCAGGGGAATGTGAGTCTGCTTAAAGTTTGTCTTGATAGAGTTTTTGCAGAGCTGACTTGTTTGAAATTATATGCCTTTTCCTAACTACAAAGAGGAAATCTACGTGAGGGAACATACTTGCTGAAATGAGGGATCAATCTTGGGCTAGAATCCAGCTGTCTTCCAAATTAAAGAGAAATTTAAACTAAAATTTGTCTGTTCAGAGAACACATCACTGGATCTAAGTCTCAATTTTCTGATCTGTAAAACACATATAATAATTATTGCTTATTATATGTATAACAATAATATACTTATAATAGTTCATCATGTGATAAAGCAAAGTGATGTGTGAGAAAATGTTTTATCCTTTGTGAGATCTATAAATACATAAAAGAAGAGAGTCAAGAACTGGATTTGGGATACGACTGTTCTCTGCTACTTAAGTCACTGCTCTGTGACTTAGTTTCCTCATCTACAGAAGGAGAATATGATGTTTGCATTTCCTATCTCTTAGTATCTCTATAAAGACCAAACAAAATCTATATAAAGTACACTAGAAACCATGATATATCATGACAAGTTAGTTATTACATTTCTTCAAAGCATCCAGGGGATAGTGGATAAAGAAATGTCCCCAGAACCCACAAATTCCTGTGTTTGAGCTTTTTCTCTGACACCCACTGGCTATGTGATTCCAGACAAGTCAGTGTCTCTCAGTTCTCAGAGCAATTAAGACTAAAAATTTCAGAGAAGGTATTGATGTGCATCTGTAAAGGAATCCTCCTCTTCTGGGAAATCCCTATATCAATGAAATCCCAGGCCTTCTTCCTACTCCCTTATTTACTTATTTTTAATATGGTTAATCAAGTGTCCTCTAAATCAGGACTTCTTAAACTTTTTCCACTTGTGACCTTTTTTTGCCTGAGAATTTTTTTACATAGTAGCTATGTAGATATATAAAATAGGTAAATAAATCAAACATTCTCTGATATTAAATCATCATTTCATGAGTCCCACATTCAGTTATAAGACCCCATATAGGGTTTTGAACCACAGTTTAAGAAGCTTGGACTCTAAATAACAGTAACTTTTAATAACCTTTTTTTTGTATAACCCTTTGGTATGGGAGTGAAGCATATGGATCCCTTCTTAGAAGAACATTTATAACTATATACAATAAAGTTATCAATTTTTTTAAATAGTTCAAAAACCTTAGATTAAGAAGAGCTATGATCTTAATTAGCAAACAGATAGCAGAGAGGTCACTGAAAATACTGAGCTGATCATCCTAATTGTGTTCCCCTTCTGGTGAAGTGTCAGTAGACTTATTCCCTTGGTCTATATTTTGCATTCTCTAAGTAGTTTGTGATTCTGAGTAAAAGAGACTAGATACTCCCAAAATAGAATATAGCAGAAAAGAGATGATTAAAAAAAAAGAGAGATGAAGAAAAATCATCTTTCTCTTGGTAAAGATGTGGGCGACTATCATTAATGAATGTTGCCTACATTGACTTTTGGTATAGACAGACTTTTGGTTATTTTGTTTGTTTTTCTGTTATGAAAGAGTTATGTATGTACATGTGTGTGCACATATGTGTGTTGGGGGATGGGAACTTAGTGATCATAATGTAAGAACAAAAGGAATCAATAAAAAAAATTTTTAAGTGAAGGTGAAGACCTGAAGCATCCGCCTTAGCCATGCAGGAACTGAAAATAAGTTCAAAATAGACAGATTTTGCTTCTTGCCCTAACAAGCACCCCTCAACTCTACTTGGGGAATCCTGGCTCCCTGGAAGATGCTCCAGGATTAGCACCAGTTCCTATGGTTCTTTCCCTCTCCCTTGAGAATGTACATCAGATTGGTATCTGCCCCAAGTCCTGGCATTTATGAGCTCCTCATATCATTTTTAATTACCTCTCTGAAAGATTTCCACACTGCACTTTCCCTACATGGATTTATGAAGCCTTCAAGCAGGGAAATGGGAGCCCACAGCTGTGCTCTCTCCATCTGCTTGGTTTCTGGCAAGGAGAAAGCACTCGGGCAGAATCCCTCTCTGTGGGAGAATCTTATTCCTGGGAGACTGGAAGGTCAGGGAGAACCCCTTGCAGTTCCCTGCATGAGAATTTAGCCTACAAGCATTTTAATTAAAGAAGACTCTTTCAGGATTATTTGAATTTATCACCAAGAGCCTGAGCTAGTTTCCCACTTTTAGTTCTCTCAATATCAGGCTTCCTTGGAGTTCTTTCTGCTCCCCCCAGCTTGGCTCCCCCACCACCCCCAGCCTCCAGCCCCCAACCCTCAGCTCTTACCCTCCTGCTGTCAGCATTTTACCAGCTAAACAATTCTGGAGGCCAAAAAGAGGCAGGCTAGATTCCACTCAGCTATCCATCAAATCAAACCCTGACCCACCTTCAGAGGGTCAGACGATTTAGAGTGTGATGGGCCTAAAAGGTCATTTAGATCAACCCCTTCATTTTAAAGAGGAGGAAGCAGAGGCCTGGGGGGAGGGGAAGGGGCTTCCCAAGCCACAAAGGTCATAAAGGCACAGATTTAGAGACAGAAGAGACCTTATGTGGTTCAGACCTACTTACCTTCCACACAAATGGCTGAAACAGCATCTTAGAAGGAAAATCATCTCAGATACAGCTGGAGAGGTAGGTAAGGGTCAGATTGAGGAAGGCCTTGAAGGTCAGGCTCAGCAGTTTGAATTAATAGAATATAATCTCTTTACCTGACAGATAAGGAAACTGACACCAGGTGACTTGCCTAAAATCAGGCAGCCAATAACTAGCCAAGTTATGGGGCTCTTCCCATTGTACCAGGCTGTCTCTCAAAGAAGCAGAAAGTCAGAGGAGGAAGGACTCGAACCTCCTGCTTCAAATCCAGAGCTCTTTCCCTTATGCCATACTACAGGTGTAGATCTGAGAGTCTGAGGATACACAGTCACTAAATGACCAAGTCAGGATTCAAATTCAGATCTCCTGCTTCCTGATCAATAGCTATCTATACTACACCTCTGCCCCCTGCTGGAAACAGGTTGTGTATTTGCCTTTTTACTTATTTAACAAGATAATCCCAGAGGAGTCTGGGTTACAAAACTGACACAAGATCTTCCCTGAGTTTCTATCAAATCAATTAGTTGAGGCTCATGAGAGATAAAACCCCAAACCTGCAAAATCAGGGTCTGGGTTTCTCCCATGATAAGGTCGTAATGAGTCCCTTTTTACTCCCAGGTATTTACACTGATGAAAACTCCAATTGTGTCACCAGAAAGTTGTTCAGGCTGGTGTTACTTGCCATGGAGGAAAGAACGGCTGGTATGGATAAAATGAAACTTCACCCCTGGGATGCTCCCTCCAGCTCCAATCTCTTTAATAAAGTGCTTATTGCCTTTTTATTTTGTTTATTCGGAACAGCTGCAAAGTCCTTTCTAAAGCTAATCTCCTCCCTTGATGTCCCAGGATGGGAGGTGTCAAGCATCCTCATTTTACAGACTAGGAAAGTGACCCGTCCAAGATCACATGGTTCATCCATAGTGGAAAGAGAGTCTTAATTCCTGACTCTCTAGTCTGATGCTCACCCGATGAGACAGGCAGTGATTATATAACTTATGTAGATAAGACTAACATCTGCAGCTACACTGGGTGAGGCAAATGTCAAGGGCTATCAATCCTCTGGCTTCAGGGCATAAACTGATTACCAGCTGGGATTGGGGGTGGGGAGTCCCTCATGTGGTTCAGCCAATGTTCAATTAGGAGCATCAGCAGGGCTGAGTATTTGGCCTTGTCCACTGTTAAGGGCTGAGTGGTTAGTCAGCTTCTGGCCACACAGCTCCTTGGCTGGGGGATGATGCTGAAGCAGAAAATAATACTGAGAAAGCACTAGGATTCATGTGGCAGAATTTACTCCAACTGACATTATTACTGTTGTGGCCAGTGATTAAGGGGAAAATACAAGCTGGGGCCAACTGGACTAATTAGATGATCAGAGAAGCTCTTGGGTAATTACTAAAGTCTGCTTGTGATTGAGGACAGAAAAGATGGAACCGGCGTGAGGGAGGTCAGAGAACACACACCCATGAGCCAAAAGTCTATTTTAAATAAATCTTGATCAACTGTACACAAAGCAATATTGTGATAGATTAGCAGATACAGAGGGACAAAGAAACAGACAGATGGAGACAGAGACAGAGAGATGGACAGATAGACTCAGGATCAAGAAGATGTCTGCAAATGAAGATGTCTTGGGGGGCAGGGGTAAAGTCTGTTGAAATAATCAGTGCGTGGTGAGGGAGAGAAATGTAAAGGACAGTAATGGATCTGAAGTGCTGCTTGCAACTTTGGATACCGCTTTTTAGGAAGGTATGTCAAAAACGGAAACAAAACAGAAATGTGTATAAATACAGTTTCGAGTAGAGTGATATGCACTTGTGAAATAAACACAGAAATACTCAGCAATCAAATCCCCTCACGGGGGGGGGGGGGTAGTTTTGAACAGAGTTTTGAAGGAAAGAAAATAAGTTGGGGGATAGGGAGGATAGGAGGTAGGGTTGGGAACTTGGTGGCAAGAGTTAATGAGCTGGGTTGAGGGAATGGCAAACAGATTTGGCCCACTATCATGAAGAATACAATCTGAGGAGTGACATGGGATAAAGACAAGTGAGAAGCTCAGCTAGGTGATATAGAAAATAGAGTGCAAAATCCTGCCCCCTTGGTTCAAATCCAACTTCACACACTAGCTGGTGATTCTAAAAAGGTTACTGAAACCAGTATGCTTATGTTTTATCAGGAAGGAAGGAAGGAAGGAAAAGAAAGGAAGGGGAAGGAAAGAAGAAAGGAAGAGGAAGGAAAGAAGGAAGGAAAAGGAAGGAGGGAGGAGGAAAAGAAGGGAGGGAGGAGGGAAGAAGGGGAGAAGAAAAGAAGGAAGGGAGGGAGGGGAAAAACATCTTGTCTGAGTTTCTATCAAATTAATTAGTTGAGGCTTATGAGAGGTAAAGCCCCAAACCTGCAAAATCAGGGTCTGGGTTCCACACCTGTAGTATGGCATAAGGGAAAGAGCTATGGATTTGAAGCAGGAGTGCCTTATTGCTCCCAGGTGTTTACACTGAGTTTACACTGAAAACTCAAATACTGTCACCCAGAAAGTTGTTCAGGCTGGTGTTACTTGCCACTGAGGAAAGAACAGTTGGCTGGAGTTGAAGAAGGAAATGGCAAACCACTCCAGTATCTTTGTCCAGAAAACCCCAAACCGTGTCTCGAAGAGTTAAATAGGACTAAAATGACTGAACAATAAAGGACAAATGTCGAATGGAAGGAAGCTGGACTTAGTAATAATGATACCTACTATTTCCATCATACTTTAAGGTTTGAGAAGAGTTTTAATATATTATGTCACTTGATCCTTATGAATCCCCCATAAGGTAAATGCTATAGACATTAGAAATGGACACTAGACTTTGATTTCAGGGATGAAGAAATTCTCTCTCATGCCACTTAGCATCTTCTCTTTAATTCTTAAAGCTATCTAAGGCATGAAGAGGTTAAGGGACTTCCTGCTGTCACACAGAGATGGGAAGCTCAAGTATTGCTGACTTCTGGCCTCAGAAAGCTTAGGCTAGCTCTCTGTGTACTATTCTATGTTCTACTATCACACTACTTCTAATACTACAG
The DNA here is from genome assembly GCA_023553655.1 of Myrmecobius fasciatus. Lineage (NCBI taxonomy): Eukaryota > Metazoa > Chordata > Mammalia > Dasyuromorphia > Myrmecobiidae > Myrmecobius > Myrmecobius fasciatus. Next base: position 157,600 of record JAJPUD010000066.1, read on the forward strand.
GCATTATTATCCCCTTTTACCTATGAAGAAGATGAGGCTTGAAGAGATTAAGTGATTCTAGAGAATCACATAGCTAGTTTAATGTCAAAAGCAAAATTCTAACTTAAGTCTGGCATTGAGAGGAGAGAGACAGAAACTGAGAGTTTATTAAATACTTAACTATACCCCTGGTTAATCATTAGGAATACAAGCAAAAAAGATGGTCTCTGTCCTCAGGTTGATAAGATTCTGGTGGAGAAAGCACACAAAAGAGAATTTGAAATGGGAAAGGAGAGGAGAGGGGCAATGCTGTTGGTAAGGAGGTAGGGAACTCCAGAGAGTGGACTGAGCCAGGAATGAAGTGAGCATGACTGGGGCCATTCAGGAAACAATAGTCCAGCCCAGGGGCTCACCACACAGGAGTAGAGGAATTTCAAGGGTGGAATGACTTCTTGTGGGGGAGATGAAGGAGGGGAAGTAGAGGAAGTCCACAGAGTGAATTGAGATAGGAGTCAACTCACATTGCTTTTTCATGATCCTTAGGAGTTTAGAGTTGATGTCAGGAAATTAGAGGCCACTTTAAATCTTGAGTGGAAGAATACCATCAAAATTATGCTTTTAAGGAAGATAATGCTTTCATTCTGTCATTAATCAACAATTCACCACTTAGTATGTATAAAGCCTAGTACTTGCTACATAAAGTTCAGAGAAACCTGAAGTTGAAGGTTACTAAGCAGACAGAGCAATAACCCTGGCATAAAGTAAGTCGGCTCTGAGACTAAAAAGCAAGTGAAGTTCTTCTTTAGTAATAATTCCTTAAACACACCCCTTTTGGATTTCCTTTCCTGTCTGGATTATATTACATTATATATTCCCTCCTCCTCATCTTCCATTCTCCAAACCCCTCTCTCCAACTTGAACACTTACCTTAGCTGTCCCAGCATGGTAGATCTACTCTACTGGCCCAACTTGTCACTACCATTCCCTACCCCACTTTCCCCAGTGAATCCTGTAAAGACTATCTATCTCCACACTATCTCTTGAATCTGTCCCCTCACCATTTCCAGTACCACTGCCCAGCTGCTCATCTGGACTAATGTAATAGCCTTCAAAGTGGTCTCCCTGCATCAACTATCTCCCACTCCCATCCATCCTCCACTCCCTGCCAGATTAATTTTCCTAATGAGCAGTTCTGATCACATCATTTGGTTGCTAAAAAACCCTTCAGATTCACAATGATGTCAAAGAAAACAATCAATAAGTATTTATTAAGTGCCTATGGTGCCAAACTCACACTAGATTATCCCTACCATTAACATTCTCTGCTCCAGCCACCAGAGGGAGATAGTCAATCTTGTTGATTAAGTCTACTATAAATGTATGCTCTATCATCTAACCTAAGCTATTCTAAATGGCATCTTTTTGCTTTTCCCTCATTGACACTCACTTACATTTCCCATACAAATTGATCAAAATCACATCTTTTCTTCCTGAATCTTCTATTCTCTTCCCTGAATCCACCCAGCAGAGAATTTCACCTCCTACTTAACTGAGAAAACAAAAGATACCATTTGTGATCACATTTTTTCCTGTTCTACACCTCCAAACTACTCTACACCACCTCTTCATTATATTCTCCTTTGTTGCAGTAGCTGAACAAGAGATGACTTCTCTTGCCAATGCCAAATTATGTCCTTTACTCTATCCCTCATCTTCCCCAGAAGCTTGAAGGATCCTTTGATTCTTTCCTTCTCCACTATCTAATGGTTCCTTCCTCTAATGGGTACTTCTCTCCCATTTTTTTTTCAAAATTCCTTCATTTGATCTGAACTCTCCTTGCCAAATGTTGTTCAAGATCTTGTTTCTCTTTCATAGTCAAACTCCTAGAAGAAGCAGCTATACTCATTACCTCCATTTGCAAAAATTCTGACAGTATCAGAACAAAGCTGACAAATTGGTGGAGTCCCCAGGATTCTTCTCTCTCTCTCTCTCTCTCTCTCTCTATATATATATATATATATATATATGCAGCTTTCAACTCTTTCATTTACTATCCTGTAGATCTGAGGTATAGGGAATGGAAAGGGAGGGAAGTACAAATCTAGTAGGTAAATCAATCAATCAAAAAACACATATTAAGTGCTTCCTATGTGCCAGTAATAGTCTGGGAGGAGGTCTGAAAAAAAGCTGTTGAAGAGGAATTCAGGTGGGATCTTTTTAGAATTCTGCACTGCCTCTCTAATATTGCTCATAGCATATCTCCTCTTCATGCCTCCAGGAGTCTGCTTTAATTGCAATCCTAACATTAGATGTTCTTATGAACAAGAGTGACTTCTGCTCATTTGTGTGTAACTTAATCTCTGAAGCTAGGCTAGCATTGAGCTCAGATACCAGGTCCTATTACCACAGAGGGATTCAGAAATTAGGACAGATGCAAAGTAAACAACTCTATAGCTGGTGTGATTCCAGAGCAAGATCTTCAAGAAGATCCCAATACCCAAAGTAATCTTCTCTCCCAGCTACTTGATATCTAAAGTTCCAACATCAAGGACCATTTTAAGATTAAGAATCACATAATAATAGACAGAATTATAAAACATAAGAGATAGTGGTTTTAAAGATTAACTAATCTGCCTTTAAAAATCTACTTGTCTCCTCCAGGACTCATATCAGTTTTACAAGTCAAGAATCTAAGGTCCATGTTTGTTCATTTTCAAATGGCATCATGTTGCGATGTCTTCTTGCTCATGAATTGGATTCAAGTGAGGCAGAGTTGTCCATGGTTGTCAACCTCACTCTCTCTTCCACAATTATCTAAGTCCAGTGGCAAGACAGAAGTCATAAAATGACCCCCAAAAAAGTCAGAAAAAGACAAAAGTCACCAGCAGCAGTCCAAGATGCAGCAGATGACTTTGGCATCTTCAATGTCTGACCAAGTTCTAATAGCACAATAGCACCAGCTTCAGCTGCCTTCATGATCTTTGGAACAAATTGTTCATATCTACCCATTCCACTGAAGGAAGTCTTCATATACATGGGGTATACTCCTCCCAACTCACCAATGGGTTTGAGGTCTGTTAGTAACCCTCACCCTGGTTTAGCTTGTCTGTTGAGATGGTTTATCAGGATGCATACTATAGCTTCTTAGAGCCATAGGTGAAAGCTGAGCGGCAGGTAGACTCCAAAGGTTGATGAGCAGCCTTGAAGAGTGTTTGGCAAGCCCTTATACCAGAGGTGCTAGTCCTCCCTGAATACTCCATACATTCCAGGGGACGTACACTTAAATTTCTATTGAATGAAAATACCACTGGGAGGCTTAACACATTTAATTTATCACGAACTAATGTCAGAAACTTAAATAAATGTTTGTTAGTTAGTGTATCATTTCCTTGGTTAAAAAAGTCCTGGTGTCAGAAATTCTCTCCATTGATACAAATTGAAACCCTTCTATAATTTAGACCTAGAAAAGTGGTGATCATTGAAAAGCAATAAACCAGGAAGGCAGTGAAGTCTAGAAAGCAGCATGGCACCAGGAGTCAGAGGACCAAAGCTTAAATCCCAGTTACAGAAACAAACTTTATGCTTTCTCTCTTTTTGCTTTGATGGTTCTCCTGTTATCTATAGCCAGAAAGCATCAAGATAAACATTTTCTCTGAATGCCATGTCTATTTTCATAATTATATGAGTCTACCACATTAATGTCAAAGACATGGAAAAAATGTTCAAAAGTATGAGATAACTAAAGAGATTGTTTTCCTTATTATTGTTCTATAAGAAGCGACTAGCAGGATATTTCAGAGAGGCCTGGAGAGACTTGCATGAACTGATGCTAAGTGAAATGAGCAGAACCAAGAGATCATACACAGCAACAACAAGACTACATGATGATCAATTCTGATGGACATGGTTCTCTTCAACAGTGAGATGATTAAGGCCAGTTCCAGTTGTTCAGTGATGAAGAAAGCCATATATACCCAGGGAGAGGCCTGTGGGATCTGAGTCTAGATCACAACATAGCATTTTCATGCTCTCTATTGATGTTTGCTTGCATTATGTTTTCCTTCCCGATTTTTTTTTCTTGTAGATCCGATTTTTCTTGTACAGCAAGATAACTGTATAAATATGTATACACATATTCGATTTGTCAAGTATTTGAACATAATTAACATGTATTAGGCTTCCTACCATCTAGGGGAGGGGGTGGGGGAAAGGAGGGAAAAATTTATAACAGAAAGCTTTGCAAGGGTCAATGTTGAAAAATTACCCATACATGTTTTGCAAATAAAGAGCTTTAAGAGAGAGAGAGAGAGAGAGAGAGAGAGAGAGAGAGAGAGAGAGAGAGAGAGATTGTTTTCCTGTTGTAAGTAGGGATAAGCTTCAGAAGACAATGAAAAAGAAAATGGAGGCATCTTCTTTGTTTATGACCCCATTATAACTATTATTTTATGAAGAGGATGAATGAAATTGATGAGAAGAGATTTTGCTTTGTATTTTGAGTTAATGGTAGAACTGTTATTTCAGAAGTGAACAGAAGTTATCTAACATTACAGTAATAAGTAAATCAGACTTTGGCTGTGATCTTTTTTATGGTTAAAAGATTGTAAGCATTTACTAATGATATTGTTAATAAATTATATAGTAGTTAAATTTAATATGCATTTAATTCTAGGAGGTTTGGAGTTTCTAACAAAGATGATTAACTACTTATGGAAAAGGAAGTTTCTCCAGGTCACTAAGTAAATATTTGATGAACTAGGATGGGGACTCAGAGTTTAGATGATTAATGGGTAGAGTTGACATTTTAGTAATTAAAAGGAAATATCCAAACTACCTTTAGATTGCCCTAGAATTTAGCATGGTAAGATTAAATATGTGAACTAGTCAAGTAGCAGGCTGAAGGACATCAAATAAGTGAAATTGGTGACCCATGTAATTTCATTATATGTATCTTTCTAGTTGGGCTAAAATTATAAAATATTAAACTTATTATACTTTAACAGACTGGAAATAACTGTTAACAATATGGAAGTCATTTCTGAATCAGCTGTGTACAGTCATTATAAACTTATTAAAGAAAAGCTCAAAATCAATACCAAATTAGAAGAATAAATATAAGATATGGAGTACAATTAAAATAACTCCAACCTTATTCATTTAAATGAGCCAATGACACCCTAACATGGAAAATAGATAAGATAAATCCTTAATCTCTTTGTGAAGTGGAGAGATATAATAACCAAAGGTAGCCTAAGTTGGGGAATTAAAACATCTTTAAAATCTTACAAAGTAGAATGGTAGAATGCTATGACTTTATGTTCTCATCACATAGAAATATTGGAAGTATGATAGGATTAGAATTTCCTTGTTTTTCTGCAACAAAGATTCATTTTCCTAAAAGAAAACAAAATTGTCCCTTGGACTTTATTGGCATTTCCCTCCCTTGAAGAAGATTCCCAGAAGTCAAAGGTCATAAAAAGTCCTACTCACATGGAATCAGGACCCTTCTGATTTGGTGGGTGTCTGAAAATAATATGAGAAAGGTTGGTAAACCATTTCATCTCAAGAACATTTAATGATGCAAGGAAGATAGCAAATAAAAGGAAAATAGAAAAGATCTATCAAAATTACTATTACAAACTATCCCTTTTGCCTATTGTGATATACCTTGAAACAGTTAAAGGCAAGGTAATTAATTAACCTTTAGGACCATTTTAGGATCAAAGAAAAGCTGTTCTCATTTTAGGATCCCAAAAATTTCCTTAATAAGTTATAAGGCCTTTTATTCTATAGAATCCTAGAACTGGAAGGGACCTGAGAAATCTAATCCAACCCATACCTAAATAAGTACCTCTTCTACATCATACCTGGCAAGTTGTCATTAAGTCTTTGCTTAAAAATCTTCAGCAAGAGGGAATCCACTATCTCCTGAAGGAGTCTATTGCTCTTCTGGACAACTTTAATTATTAGGACATTTTTCCTTATTTTAAGGCTAAATGTGTTTCTTTGCCAATTCCATCAATGTTCCTACTCTTGTCTTATAGGGTCAAAAAGAATTAACATTTAAAATTTTCCAAGTGATAGTCTCTGAAGTACATAAGGACAGTCAAGATATCCTTTCTGTCTTTTTTTCCCCCACACTAAACTTCCTCATTTCCTTCAACTAATCTTTTTACAGATGCAGAGGGTATGAGTTCAAACCCTGACTCATCTACTTCCACATATGTAATATTGAGCAAGTCACAACTTCACTGATTTTCCATTTCTGCAAAAAGAGAAAAGTTGAACTGATATTATTAACTAGATATTATCAAGTTTATCAATGTCATTACTAAAATGTGATTACTGAAAATGAATTTAGCAGTTTAGATAATAATAATAATAGCATTTATATGTTGTGTTAAAGTTTACAAAGTGCTTTATAACTATTATATCTCATTTTATCCTCACAACAATCCTGGGAGGTAGGTACCATTATTATTCCATTTTTTTTTACATTTAAGGAAACTGAGGCAGAAAGGTTAAGTGTCTTGCCAAGGATCACACATTTTTTAAGTGTTTGAAGATGGGTTGACTCAGGTCTTCTTGACTTCAAATCCATTGCTCTCGCAGATCTCTTACTTTCTTCATCCTGGGTGCTTCCATTTAACCTAAAATCATCCTAGCTTTGTGTCAGCCACTGCTGACTCATTGAACTTCCAATATCCTAAACCCTATAAATCTGTTTCAGATGAACTCTCATCAGGCCATGTCTCGTGAAGATATTTTTGTAAAGATAATTTTTCAAACCCATTCATCTTCCTATATCTGGCTTAATGTTCTCATCTGTCAAGAGCTTCTTTGGAACCTAACTCTGTAAACTGATGTTTTAAAGATTCCCACTCTACACACACACACACACACACACACACACACACACACACACACACACACACACTGCACTTCAGTTTTGTTTCATCTGAAAATTTGAAATGCATTGTCATTTTGCCTTTATCCAAATTGTTGAGAAAAATGTGAAACAGCACAAGACCAAACACAGGGTTTCATCATTGGAAATGATCCAAGGTGACATCTAACTGTTTTTTTGGATCTAGCCACTATTCCAGTTCTGAATCCCTCTAACTGTACTTTCATCTAGCTCACATTTTCTCCATCTTTTCTACAAGGATATCCTGAGAGATTTTGTCAAATGCTCTATCCAAATCTAGGTAACCTATATATATAGCCTTTTCCTGCTTTATCAGTCTAGTAACCCTGTCCAAAAAGGAAATGAGGTTAGACTGGTATGACCTGCTCTTGATAAAGCCATACTGGCTCTACAATTAGAGGGAAAAAACCACAATAGTTCAAATAGACTTGTGATTGCCCATCCAAGTACAGGTGATAATGCCATCTCCTTTCTTATTTTGATAGGAGGACAAAGAAGCTGAAAAGTAGGACAACACTGGTCACCTGAAAGAAAGAAGGAAACAGGATGTTAAGAAAGAAAGAGAAATAGAAATCTGCTACAGTGTCTTAGTTTGCTCTCAAGCTAGCCCCATTTTGCTTGAAAGAGAAGCTGTATCCAAGTATTTAACATTCCCACTAGCTGGGCATCAAGATAAACTTAGATCCAGGTCTACCAAAAGGGTAATTTTGGAGTTTCTATAATAGGAAATGGAGTGAAATCATTCACTGAGCAAATACCATTAAAACACTTAATACAAGGCACTGTGCTGAGGGAAATTTAGGTAACTAAGGCAAAATTCCTACTGGGGAAACTTATTCAAACATAAACAGGAAATGTATTGAAGAGTATATTCTTGAATGCTCATTCTGCCTTGGACTATGTTACAATCAATCAGGAATTTTTCTCATGAGTAAAGAGGTAAAGCAATCTCTTGCCCTAGAAGCAATTCCCTACTCATTTAGTCTTTTATATATAGAGAGAGAGACATAATAGCAAGAATGAAGGAGGTAATAGTCTTGCGATAATCTGTTTTTGTTTCTAGTAGAATTGTGATTTAATTACTACAGAGAAAGCATGGTAAGGAACTTCTTATACAAAGAAAATTGGCCCCTTCTCTGCACTTAAAAAGTTTTAGAAGACAAAAAATCAAGAATCACAAGGAAATTAATGAGCAGTACTGATCTTAAACTATATTATAAAGTAGCAATCATCAAAATAATCTACCATTGGCAAGAAATAGAGTGATGGATCAGTGGAATAGATTTGGTACACAAGACACAGCAGTAAATGACTTGTAGTGATCTAGCGCTTAATAAACCCACAGACCCTAAATTCTAGAATAAGAGCTTACTATTTAACAAAAACTGCTTGGAAAATTGAGAAACCAGATGGTAGAAACTAGGTATAGACCAACATCTCACATCTCATAAGATAAGGTCAAAATGGGCCCATGATTTAGACAGAAAGAGTGATACCATAAGCAAATTAGGAGAGCAAGGAATAGTTTATCAGATCTATGGAGAAGGGAAGAATTTTTGGACAAAACAACCAATCAAGAGTATTACAAGATGTAAATTATTTTGATTATATTAATAAGAATTTTACACAAATAAAACAATGCAACCAAGATTAGAAAGAAAGCAGGGAGCTAGAAAACAATTTTTACAGTGTTTTTCTGAAAAAAAAAAGGCTTTGTTTGGCAAATATGGAGAGAACCAAATCAAATTTATAAGAATACAAGTTCTTCCCCAATTGATAAATGGAAAAAGAATATGAACAGGCAGTTTTCAGATGAAAAAATCAAATATATCTATACTCATATAAAAAAAGTTCTAAATAACTATTGGTTAGAGAAATGAAAATTAAAGCAATTCTGAGGTACCATTTCACATCTATCAGGTTAGTTAATATGACAGAAAAGGAAAATGATAAATATTGGAGAAGATATGGAGAAATTGAGACACTGATACACTATTGGTGGAGTTGTGAACTGATCCAACTATTCTGGAGAATAATTTGGAACTGTGCCCAAAGGGCTACAAAACTGTACATATTCTTTGATCTAGCAAAATCATTAGTAGATCTATAACCCAAAGAGATCATAAAAAATGGAAAAGAACTCACATATACAAAAATATTTATAGAAGCTCTTTTTGTAGTGGCAAAGAATTGGAACTTAAGGGGATACCTATCAATTGGGAAATCGCCAATGAAGTTGTGATAATATGAATATTTTTGTGCTATAAGAAATGATGAATATGCTGACTTTAGAAGAACCTGAAAAGACTTACCTAAACTGATGCAAAGTGAAATAAGCAGAACATTGCACACAACTGTACAATGCACAATAATGATCAACTTTAAATCGCAGTTCTCAGTAATACAATGATCCAACACAATTCCAAAAGACTCATAATGGAAAATGCTATCTACAATTAGAGAAAAAATTTGAGTCAATGCAGATTGAAACATTTTTTACTTTTGGGGTGTGTGTGTGTGTGTGTGTGTGTGTGTGTGTGTGTGTGTGTTTCCTTTTAGTCTGTTTCTTCTTTCACAACAAGGCTATTATGGAAATATGTTTATATGATTGCACAAATATAACATGAAATTGTTTGCCATTTCAGGGGAGAGGGAAGAAGGAAGGGAGAAAATTTGGAATTCATTTTTATATGAATATTAAAAATTATCTATAGATAATGGGAAAACTAAAATGCCATTTAATCTCAAAAAAGTTTGAGAGTTTTCTAGTAACACTGAGAATAAATGACTTACCCATAGTCATATAGTCAGTATATGGAAGAGGAAAGCCTTGGATCCAAATTTTCTTGCCTCTAAAACTAATTCTAAATTCCATGTTTCCTCTTTGTTTGGGGAGAATATATCTGAAGTATTATATTCTATACTGGTCACCACATTTAATTTTTTTTATTTTTCAAATACATGTAAAGACAGATTGTGTTCCGGCTTTATCTCTCTCCCTCTCTTGCCTCCCCCCTTCCTCAAGACAACAAATTATCTAATAGAAGTTAAATATGTGCAATTCTTTTAAACATATTTTTATATTTTTCATATTACTAGGCATTATTTAAGGACATTGAAGAAGGTAATCAAAATGGTGAGAGGACATGAAGGGATATCATACAAAGACTGATTGAAGGAACTGGAGAAAAGAAGCCTTAGAGGTAAAAAATTATTGTCTTTGAGAACAGAAGGTCTATCATGTAGAAAAGAGATTATGTAGTTGTATTCCTTTCTTTCCCTGCATCCAATGAGTTCTGATTTCAGAAAAATATTTTCTATCAGCCCAAATCAAATACCACCTATCTCATCTATAAAGTCTTTCTTGTACTCCAACCATATCTACCACTACTACTGGTAATGAGCATTGAATTTTCCACTTCTCTGCTGCATTTAGCCAGTCTTGTATTTATCTGTATATATGCTTTATACCTTTACTAGATTGTAAGTATTATGAAGGCAAGGATCATGTCTTATCTAAATTGTTCATCTACCCCAGTGCTTAACACAATGTTTTGCATATACTAGCTACTTAATAAATGTTTGTTGAATTGTATTGAAAATTGAATTAATGTTTTGTTTGTCTGCTCACATCAAGCTGTTGGTCTACCCTCAGTTTGCAATCAACTAAAACTCTAGGTCTTTTTTATATGACCTGCTATTCAACTACAACTCCCTTCTCCTACCATTCTACAGTTGGTTCCTTTAGCCTAAATCCTAGGCTTTATATTTATCCCTGTCAAATTTTATCTAGTTCATGTCAGCCTGGCTGTCAAGCTCTTTTAAAATTTTGACTCTGATATCTAATGCAGTCTCTTCCAGATTTTTCACATGTGCATATTTATAAGTGTGTCTTCTAAATTTTCATCCAGGTCAAAGAGAAAAAGTGTTGAATAGGACAGGAAAAAAAAATAAAGCCTTGAGGCATAACACAAAAGCCCTCCCTCTAAGCTGATACCAATCCATTAAACAACACTTTTGAATATGGCTTTCTCAACCACATACAAATCCAATCAACTGTTCTACCACCTAATTCACATCTCCCCATTTTGTCCACAAAATATATACTGAGAGAATTTATTTAAAAAAAAAAACTTGCTGAAATACCCGTAAATGATGTGTAAGTGTCCCCTGATCTAACAATTTATTATGCTAGTAGAAATAAATAAATAAATAAATAGCCTTAAGTTCATAGATATTTATTATTGGTGAACCCAGACCAGCTCCTAGTGATCTCCATTTTCTTTTGAATGTCCTACAACCCACTTGCTTAATCATATATAATCATGGACTCTGAAAGTTGAAAAGGACAGCAGTCATCCAGGTCAACCCATATACAAATGGGAATATTCCCTGTAACATCCCCAATAAATGGTCATCTAGGCTCTGCTTGGTAACCTCCAGTGATGGGGAACTCGTTTCCTCTTGAGATAGCCCATTCTACTTTGCAATACCTTAATTGTTAGAAAACTATTCCTTACATTAAACTAAAATTTACTTCTCTGAATTTCTTACCCATAAATAATTGTTTTCTCCTAGAGACCTGTTTTAAAATTTTCCAGAGATTGACACAAAGGTCATTAGGGGTCTGTGGTTCCTTAAAACTACTGTTGTCCCGTTTTGAAAACTATAGTAATTATTCTCCCCACTTTCCAAACCTTTCCTGATCTCCATGATTTCTTAAGGATTGCAGACAGTGGCTCTGTGATCACATCAGCACATTCTTTCAGTATCCTGGCATATAATTTGTCTGGGCCTGGAGACTTGAACTCAATTATAAGTGACTCTGTGCTCTCATTTTATCTGCTCACCTATCGTAGGCAGCAATTCTATCTTTATGTTGTTTGTTCCCACTCTCTCCAGTTTGAAGATGATTCTCCTTGATAGAGAAGACAGAGCAAATAAGAGTTGAATAGCTCTCCTTTCTCTCTGTCATCTGTTCACATGATACCACCTGCCTCAAGCAGTGGGCTTATCCTTTTCTTATTCATCTTCTTGCTCTGAACATAGCTTTTCATGTCCTTTTTTGTTGTTCTTAGCATTTTTTTTTTCATCAAGCCTCACCTTATTCTGGGTCTTGGTCTCCCTGACACTGAGATTACTGGCCCATGCTTCCTTTTGCTTTTGTCCTTGGTTGAGCATCCTGTGTTCCACCTTTTGTACAAATCCTTTAAAAATCTGAGATCATCAGAGACATTCTCCTGCCCCATGGAAACACTGTTTCTTTAGACTTAGGTTCCTAAGGAAGAAAAGACAGATACCCTTCTTTATTAGAATTTTTCAAAATTGATTCTGTAGACAGAATTGTATTGTTTATATACATTTATAATAATGTGGCTTTTGTTATAGCCACATTGTTACCATAAATAGAAGGAAAGGTAATTGAACTGGAAAAAGCAGGAAGGCAGCAACTGTTGCCATTTGCCTTTAGTAGGACTCTAGGTTCTGTTACTCTGAGATGGCTTGCAGGCAGTACAGAAAAGCAAAGAGAGCCCTTAACTTAGTGGTCCCTAAACTAACCCTTGATGGGAGCTGTAAAGCTGAATGTGTTGGAAGGATGAAGGATAGGCCAGCTAGGGAACGTTTTTAGGGCAGCCAGATAGCCTTTCAAAGAGAATGCCAGCCATGGAGTCAGGAAGATTCAAATCCATTCTTGAGCATTTGCCAGCTTTGTAAAACTAGACAAGTCACTTAACCCTGTCTACCTCAGTTTCCTTATCTATAAAATCAGCAGAAGGAAATGGCAAACCACTCCAGTTCCTCTGCCAAGAAAACAACGAGTATTGAAGAGGTGAACAACAATAAAGGTAAGTTCTTTATATCAGAGAAGGAGGGGGGAATACTGGATAGCACTGTCTCAGTCTCTGTGGCAGCCTTCCTCTCTAAGGCTGTGTCCCTGATGAAGGTCTTGCGCTCCAGCTGTGCTGTAAGCTGCCTGATATCTCTGACCCATAATAAATCAAAGGACTAGTCAGTCGACAAGCATTTATTAAGAATTTGCTCTGTGCCAGGCACTGTGCTAAATGCTGGAAATACAAAGAAAAGCAAAAAACATGGTTTCTCCCAGAAACGATGGCTTTGTGTTACAAGATCGGTGATAGCTATATCCTTTAAAAAAAATGCTTGTTGAGTTCTCTATCATCTTGCCTGTTTCAGAGTTTGCAAGACCCTGATATATTTTTCAATTTAGAGTCTCTTAGTATAGGCTTCTAACTCTATTTTTCTCTGATACTTTAAAAAATGTTCTTTCCAAAAGTCTAGGATTTGTGTTGCAAAGGTCATAACATTCCATTACAATTGTAAATTCTGATACACTTTCACATTGCCAACAAGTTCTTTCTTATTAGTGAAAATTAGGTCTAGCAATTCCCATTATTGCCTGCTTTACCTAATAAGAGATATTTATTATAATTTATTGGCTAGGTTCTGTAAATCAATGGTGTCAAATTCAAGTAGAAATGGACCCTGCCAGCTGTGTATTGATTTTAAAACCCACAAATTCACATTATCTTTGTCAAATTGTAAGTTTTCATCTGATTAGGAAAGCTTGTAATCAGTGCACACAGGTTAGAGTAATACCCTCAGACAATATCTAAATAGTTGAAGTCCTTTTACTTTTTGTATAAAAACTAGACAAATTTTAGATTGATATCAGATTCTAGATGAGGAGAAACTGAGCCAAATTCTGACATCCTTTGAGAAAATCCCAGGTAGGGGCACGAATCAAAGAGAGTACTAAAGAAATACCCCAAATCTAACATAATCCAGATATACCCTGAATTTTGGTTCTGAGTCAGAGGATATAAATTGATACTTTTGCAGTTTGAGTTATCTATATTATCTATATCTACATCATTTATCAATTATCATAAACTTCAAGCTAGGCAAAGTTCTTAAAAGCTATCTAATCCAACTTCTCCATTTTGTAAAAGATCTGAAAATTAAGAACTTGACGGAGATGACACAAGTAAATGTCAGAGGCTGAATTTGAAGCCATGTCCTCTGGCTCCTTCCATTAACAAACTATCTTCCTTATCTGGTCAGTATGTATATCCTCAATGATATCAATCGTGTTGCTCTCTTTTTTTGGTCTTCACTCAAAGGCTCTCTAGAAACTTTTCCCACTGGGGTTAAGGCATTTCCATACAGTTCTATACTTTCTAAACTTTGTTGATATCCAGTATTAATCCTCCATCCCTTTTATTAACTCCATTTCTGTTGAACAAGAGAGTTCTATTCTATCTTGTTTATAACCTATGTAGTAAAACTATTTATTTTATTGCTCATGTTCTGTATATTGGTAGTTACAGATACCTAAAGCACTAATAATGATAAAAAATAGCTATAAAAGACAAAATGAGCCATTTCACTTATGTTAACAGGACAAACTCATCTTCTCGAGCAGTAACTCTGTCCCTTTCTCATTTATCTTCTTGCTCTTAAAATATTTTTGTTCTTGACATTTTTTTTATCCTTTTACACAAACAAAATCAGAGCAGCTGAAAAAAGAGAAGAGATAGGGATTAAGAAAATGTTATCTTATTAAGCACATCTGCTTAATATCTGAGGTACAAAATCTATATGAAATTGACCTGAATCTGAAAGTTGGAGAACCACCCCACAATAGATAAGTAGCCAAAGAATATCAAAAATATTCAAAAGAAAAAATGCAAAATTATAAACAACCATCTGAAGTATAGTTCAGTTACCTAAAAGTCTGAACAATATAAATTTAAAATTTATGTTAATTATGTGTTATCTTATATCTTAAAATTAGCAAAGATGGTTAAGGATAGAGGAGAAAAAGGCATCCTAGTTGCTGGTAGAGTGGTGAGTTCATTTAATTTGGAATTATTAATTACTATGCCTTCCAGAGAGGCATTTAATAAATGTTTATTAAATTGATTTAGGCAATAAAAATTATTAAATTGTTCATATCTTTTAATTCAGTGACCCCCCTCTAGGGTTAGGCCCAAAGAAGAATAAAGGCTTCAAAAAAAGATCCTTATCTAGAAAATATGCTTAGTACCATTATTTATGATAATAAAAAGCTGGAGATAAACTATATATCGAATGACTGTGGAATATCTTGAGAAACTATAGTAAATGCATATAATTGAATATTTCTACATTATAGGAAAAATCCAAAAAAACAAGGGAAGACCTATATAAAGTGATGCAAATTCAAAAGAACAGTATATAAATTACTGTAGTAATATAGATAAATGTAATGCTAAAAAGGAAACAAAATGAGGTCAAATTGAATGAACAAAGTATAACAATATGAATTGTTTTTAACTAAAGAAATAGAAAAATATGATAATGGCTTATACTTGAATAGTGTTATAGAATTTGTAAAGTATTGTTCTCAATCTTTTTCTCTATTAATTTTTTTTAGAAATTCTTCTGTACAGGGGACATAATGGTTCCTGTACTGGTATTAAAATTCCAGAAATACTTGGCCTTGAGGTATCTACCCTGAAAAATTAGGGACTTGACCCACTCCATTTCCATTTTCTGTCTCTGACCTTCCAGGTTTTCAGGACCTTTCACTCAGATGTCCTGTGTAGAAAATCTTTTATGGTCTCTCAAACAAGTACCCAATCCTTCTTTAGATTTTCTAAGGTTTTCAATAAACATAGTTTGGTAGAGACAGATTTAAAATAATAAAAGAAAATTACAAAATAGCAAACTTTTAAAGGCCATAAGTAGTATTTAAATATTTATTGGCTTTCTAATACCAACTGAATAAAAACTAAACTCCTTAGCTTTCATATCCCCTAATGTTTCACACCTCCTACTCCCAATTATTGTATCTTAATGAGATGCCTGATACCTATATCTTTGAGTTACAAAATACATCATTCAATCAAATGTGTAAATGAGGTCCAAGTCCATGAAATTAGATAACAAAATATATTGGGGTGGTTGAAAGAAGTAGGTCTTTGGGCCTAAGTGTAAAAGAGAAGAAATTTGAGCGGGAAAGCAGCACTTTAAGGAGCCAAACCTGTAATTACACGGCAGCAAGGCAAAGGAAGATTGAATCTCTCTCTTACCCCCACCTAGAGCAGAGGATGACCTGGTGAACTTTAAAATATTAAGAACAGGTACCCTCAGGACTCTAGACAGGCACTGACTTGCACAGCCCATTCTACAACTAGTCACAAAAAGAGACCTTCAAATGATCTACAATGGAAGAAAAAGACTTCAATTCAACCAGAAACTAAAATTTTCCCCTTTGCCACATATACTCTTTAAGCATGAGCCCACTTTCCCACAGGCTTTGTATGTACATATGAAAAAGTGTTTCTCAGACTTCTCCCCACCCCAAATCATCTTATTAGGACATTTTTATAATAGGATTTTCTATAAACTAATAATCTATGGGATTATTACACGGGATGGGAATTCGTGAATAATAATGCTAGAAACTACCTCAAATGCTCAAGGAATATCCTAGAACCCCGAGGAGAGGAATTGTCAGTCACTCTTTGGGGATTGTCAAAGGGAACAGAAGTTAGAAAGTGGGAAGTAATCCCAAAGAAGATATTACATTGACATTTCAAACTCTCTGTTCTTGACTGTGACCTATCTTTCTAGCCTGATTTCATGTTGTCCTATCCCCCACCCCCACTACATAAGCTTTAAACTGAACTTACTTAGATTCCTCTCCTCCCCCAACACATCTCTGATTTCCCCCATCTCCATACTTCTGATCATATCATTCCTAGAATACACTCCCTCTCTCCCTACAAAGTCCATCTCAAATACATCTACGAGTATGTCCAAGATTTCCTGACTCAGATGTTCATAAGCTTTGGAAATTGAAGGAACCTCAAAAGCCATCTATTAGAATCTCTTCATTTTATAGATGAAGATGAGGCGAGGACCCAAAACTACACACAGAAGATGTAGCAGAACAGTTCTGACTCCAAATTTAATTTTCTATGGTAGCTTCTGGCTGATTCACATCTGTCAGAGCCCTTTATTTGTACTTCTTGCTCTCTTCTCTGTATTTTATGCAACTATATAGAACTAATTTTTATTTTCCCTCCTAGACTGTAGCCTACTTGATGATAGGGATTACATACACATATATGTGTTATGTATATATATGTATGCACACAAACACACACATATATATTTTTTAATTTCCCTTGCACATAGCAACAATTCACATTTACACAACACCTTACAGCTACAAAGTACTTTTCCCACCATAACTCTGTCACATAATTTCAGTATGACCATTGCCTTTTTTTTTTTTTTTTTGCTTTTTGCTTTTTGCTGAGGCAATTGGGGTTAAGTGACTTGCCCAGGGTCACACAGCTAGGAAGTGTCTGAGACCAGATTTGAACTCAGGTCTTCCTGACTTCAGGGCTGGTGCTCTAACCACTGCGTGACCTAGCTGCCTCAAGACCATTGCCTTTTTATGGGTAAAAAACCTGAAACTCAGAAATGAAGTGACTCTCTCATGGTTATACAGCTAGTCACTGATAGAGTTTTCTTAGCTTTAGATCCAGCAAGCTTTCTTTTCTCCAGGCCATCCATAACACTGGTTGAATTTGTCATTATTCAGCACCTCAAACTTTAGGCTTCATCCTCATGGAAGGCATTACCCCTCTGATGTCTAAGCTTTGGTAACCTCAGGGCCTACTCAACGCTACCAAAGCATATTCAGGAATCATTGATAATGTCTTATTCTAGTCTCTACCCAGAGCTGACATTAGATATTCAGCACAAAAAAAAAGGGAAAAAAGAATCCATTCTGTCTCCCTCTGCAGTTCTGCAATGGCCCCTGGGGAATGGATTCAGTGACCTACTAAAATAGGTCTTTTTCATTTCTCCTATTTGTGATTCTGCTTCTTCAAGGGAGCTGCAGAAAATAGAGCAATTTGTGTTTTGGTAAAAACTCTGAAGGTCAAATTTGTGTTGAAAATGAATGTAATGCATTTAATTATGGTTATCATGAGTGATGGGTAGATGGGAAGCATTTTTTTGAAGGCTTGCAGCCTTATTGTTAGTTCACAACTGAACTGTGAAAAGATTGAGTTAGTTGGACCCACAGACCTTATACAATAATAATAAGAGGTCTGTTTCTTATATTGTTCTACATCCTAGAAAAGTAGCCTAAGTGCAGAGTTCTCTTTGAAATCAGCATGGTGTTTTTCCAAGCTCAGGCCAATGCCTAGAAACCCACCTGGAAATACTCTTCTCTTTTATTGTTTGGCCCAACTTATTTGAACACCTCTCCTTCCTTCCCAGGAGTCGTCAACATACTTTTGATCCCAAGAAATATGGAAAGAGCTAGTCATTCTGATTTGTACTAAGAAACAGAGTAGGCACAGGCTTGGCTCAAAACTCCCAGATTATGGAGGGTAGTAGGGAAGTGCATTATAGAATCATAAGAAAAAGACAGAAAGAGAATTCAAAGGTTTGTAAGGAGAAATCCCTAAGGATCCAGTAGCCAACCACTGGAAGGGAGGGATGGAATGAACAGAGAGGAAACCAGGTATGATACCTGAAGTCAAGCAAGAAACAAAATTAGTATTTTTAAAAACCCACACACAAACTTAGAATCAGTTTAATATGGAGTAGAATATCTGAGTAAAACGGAATAAAGCAGATAGTAGAAACTAACTCTTTTACATGGCATCCCTCCTTGTGCCCCCAAAGTCAAACCCTCGTATAGCCCTTACTTATAGTCTATAGCTTCTTAGAAGTAGAACCATGGTAAGGCCCTAACACCAATCAAGACTCCAAGATTTCAGAATGCTAGACTTTTAAAACTAGAAGAGTCTTTAAAATTTATCCAGTCAACTATTCATTTCATAAAGGAGAAAACCAAGGTGCAGAATCCTTGCCAAAGGTCACATCAGTTTGTAACAGGGGTATTTACCAGAAAATACAGTGTGTTTTCATGAGATAGTGTGCCTATGATATAGGGCAGCTGTTTCACAAAGCACAGATTCTAATGGGGGTAAGGAGATTTCTGGCCTTGAGGAAGTAGAAAGACACATGTAGACATCATTCAGAAGCCCAACATCCTTTACATAAAATCCTATTGAACAAAAAGAGGGAATATGTAAGCTGTGGAGAAGTAATGGGGGGAGGTGTTGGTGCTCCAGGTGGAGATTCAGAGCTCAAGTAAAGTTTGATATGGAAGTGTGGCTGAAGTCAGTCTATGTTGAACCCTTCTCTTCTCCCTCCAAAAATTTGTCATGCCCTCCTTACAACAGACCATGAGTCTTGAAGATTGTTTTTGTTTTTTTTTTCACCTTTCATTTAGGAAGAAGATACAAATTCCTTGAGTGGGGGGAGGTTTTGAGGTCCAAACTTATAAATGTGTGTTTCTTGTCTGATCTAATAATAAGATCCAAATATATCTGAAATAATTTTAGAAGTTCACAACTAGAATAGGGGTGAAGGAGGCTCAAGATAATTGAGTGTCCTTATCTCCCTAAACACCCCATCTTGTACAAAGTACTTTGTGTGAAATCAGAATTAGAAGGGACATAGGCTATAGATAATAAATATCAGGGCTGGCATCCAGAACTGGTCTGTTTGACTCCCAATAAAGGTGCCCTTTCTCCTATAACTATATTGCCTCTAGCTGTGTTCCCAACACCCTTCTAATTACTGTTTCTTTATAGTCAAAAGCTCTGGAAACCTCTGAAATCATAAATGAAATAAATAAGCTAACTTAGCTTTCCCTGTATTTAGCAAAGAGCAGCACGGTATAGTGAAAAAGGAGGATGCATTTGAAGTCAGAGAAGCTGGGTCCAAATTCTAAACCATGCCTTTTGTTGCTAATTAACCATGTGAACACTTAGCTTCTCACAATTTCAAATTCCTCATCTGTAAAATGAGGTGACTGTACTGGTTGATCTCCAAGGTCCCTTATACTTCAGAGAAGAGAGAGGTCATGGGATCAAAGTGCAGAATGAGAGGGTTTTTAGATATGTCCAGTTTGAGAATTTGTTTTGCTTAACTATTCATATTTATTCCGAGTCTTTTCCCCAGTGGGGGAAAATGCTATAAGAAGAAAAAATATTAATTTAAAATATAAAATAATGGGTAATAATAGGTAAAAGAATTCTGTTAACATTGAGACAGAGATGAGCAACATAAAATTTCTTCTCAGATGAAAATGAATACCCAGGGAGCCTTGGGGAGTGTTCCATTTAAGATCACCATTTTGTATCTAGTGCTTTCTCTAGTCTAAGGAGATACAGAGGGAAGTTTGAGGTGTAGGTGGGATGGATAGTTCATGGGGATGGGGAGGAAGAAGAATTGGCCTCAGGAATATGATGAGTGTATTTGATTTAAGCTAGCCCTTATCATAGAAAAAGAGCCATGTAGCAAACTAAAAAGGATAAGACAGCTTCATTTATCTCACAATAAAGATGAAGGAGAGCTATTACTATAGTCTTAAGATTTTCTATTACCCATGGTTGCTCTATTTTTCTTTCTGATAATTCAATGTACCCTAGATCTCATTGATGTCAATATTCCCTCTATTGACACAGATCAAAATTTCTTCCTTTCTTCTTATTCTGTGTAATTCTTGCCCATGGTTCTATAAATGTTCTATAGAAGATTTGTACAATTTGCTAGTCCTTCCTCTAGCTTATTTATTTACTCTAATTTTCCATTCTGCTCTCTGTTCTATTGTTAAAATTTCCTTCACTTCTGCCCCTCCCCAAATAACTTTAAATTTACTTATATGTGGATATGTTGTTTTCCTCTAATAGATTGTAGCTTCATTCAAGGCAACTTTTGTGTTTGTATTCTTGGTGCTTAGTCCAATGCCTGAAATACATAGGTACTAAATAAATGTTCATTGAATTTAATGAAATTTAATACCTTGTTTCATATGTAACACCAGTGCTATCCTTTTTTTTTACTCCTCACTGTTGCTACTGGTCATATATGTATTCTGGTTGATATCTTTTGCATGATTTATAATACAGAAGGTAACACTGGTTGCTATAAACTATTTTTACCTATCATGAGTCTCTACATTGCCCTTTGGGTCACCTGCAATTTGATTCTTCAGAGATTATGGCATTCTGAGATTCATAGTTGTACAGCATCACCAGAAGAATATTAATGTTTAAGAGATGGGCTTTGGTGGCAGCTTGAAATTATTGAAATTGCTGTACAATTTCTCAGATGCCAGCCAGCCTGCTTACCGCCTCCTTTTCAGTTGTGGGTCCTGTAGTTATAGGCAAAGAAACTCCTTAAAGAACCTAAGGAATGGTTTGTGTGTTCCTTGAGGGTCAGAAGGGAAGAAAAAAGTATGATACAACTACACCCTTTCTTCAGGGGCTCTGGAGAAGAAGCCAGAAATGGGTCTGGACAGTGAAGAAGAATACACAGGGCCATATTGGGCTCTGCACAAAAATGAGGAAACTTGGGGCTCTTCCCCACAATTCAGAAATAATCCTGAGAGAATAGGAATGGGCAGGAAGCCCCCACCCTGGGAGTGATTTCCTGATGTAATAAAAATGATATGGTATGAAGTGATGATGAGTAATCCCTCACAGAGAAAATGGTTATTCTATGAGGTACTTCCTCATTCTCAAATGACTAATGAGGCCCATCTGGAATTGGCAGATTTTTTCCCAAAATTTGGGCATATGTTTTCCCAGATGGAAATTGGGGTTTGTGTCCTGATTTGCTATTTCATAATCCCCTTTCTTCATTTCTTCAAGGCATTATCTACTTTTAATAGCCAGCTCACCTTTTGTGACTTTTCTTTTTCCTTTTTGTTTCCTCAAGGAGGAGTCTTGAGCCACTATCATCTTGGACATTCTATAGATCATGTGTTTTAGATTCCTCTTTGGAACATCTTTAGAACAGCTGGGAGGAGAGACACCTTTGAAGCATCTTCTTTTCCTTCAACTGAAGAACTATACCTGAGAGGTAATGTGATAGAGTTGAAATAATATTGTTCACAAGGACAAAAACCAGGTTCAAGTTATGTCTCTCACTTTGAGGCATGAATGCTTCTAAATCATTTAAACTTAGAATTTAATTTTTCTCAACTATAAAACAGTTCCTTTATCCTCCTCCGTCTCCATCCCATGTTGGTGGTCAGGCAACTCATGAAGCTGTTGTTAAGACATATTTTTTTTTTCAAACATGGCTAATTTGAAAATTTGTTTTGCTTGACAATGCTTATTTATTACAAACACTTTGGTTTTTTTAAATTTTTTAATGGGCAGGGAGTAAGAGTGATAGAAAATATGTTTTATTCATTAAAAATAAATTTTAAAAAAGAAAGAAATGGGAATTATTACGGTTTCTTTGAGTTTTCTTGAATTGAGCATGTTAGTCACATATGAGACCCAGGAAAACTGATTGCCTTATCAGATTATAAATTCCTTGAGAGCAGGGACCATAAATGATCGTTTAATCCACCACTCAGGATGCTCCACCAGTGGCTCCCTGTGGGCCCTAAAGTCAAATATGATCTTCTCTGCTTAGTACTTAAAGTCCTTCACCATCTGGCTCCAGTTTGCCTCTCTGCCTCTCTAGAGTTGTTACACATTATTTCTTTCCCTTCAGCCTTTATGACTTACCCAAAAATGTTCTACTTGCTATCCCTCACTATGTTATCACATTTCACATGTCCATGACTGCATACTTCTCCATACCTGGAATGAACCTCTTCCTCAATTCTATCTCTTAGAATTCTGAGCTTCTTTCAATCATAGCACCACCTTTGACAGGAGTATGCTAGCTAGCTAGCTGCTAGCAACTTTTTCCCTCATTACTTCACATTTACTTGTTGTATTTATGTGTATGTGTATTCTATTATCTACTTACTTCTATCTATGGTTCCTCAAATAAAATATAAGCTCCCTGAGGACAAGAATGCTTTTATTGTCTTTGGATCTCATAGCCCTTTGGATATATCCATCCTCCCACTCAACTGAAATTGTTATCTAATTATTTTAGTTAAATTATTAATAACTAAAATTAATTATTTCTAATGAAACAATGTAGTATATTTTTTTAAAAAGAATTTAGGAATTAGAGACATGGATTTGAATCTCAGTGCTGCTACTTTCACCTCTGTAACTAGGGAAATCACAGTTTTTCTGGCATCAGTTGCTTAATCTAGAAAATAAAGGGGTTGAAAATGAGAATCCTCTCCCTATCCAAATCTATAATCCACAAGATCACTGAGAGAATTTTTTTTAAATCAGCAGACAATGTTGATGTCTTTTCCCCCAGCATTTTATGATGTTTCCATGTCCCCATGTCACCTAATAGAAATAGTGACATACAGTGAAATGGGAACTTAATTTCAGTACCAGCTTCTCAGTTCTCAGTCACTTCAGCTAAATATCACAATTAGTCAGCCTACGTACTCTAAAAATAAAGGCAATATGGGCAAAGTAGATTCCATGTATGGGTCAAAGTACATGGAGCTTTTCAGATAAATTTTTTGAAAGATAGGGAGGAACTATGTCTTTGTAGTCTCCAGAGAGCCTAGTTCAGTACTTTACAGTAAAATTCATGGAAGTAGTATAGTGTTACAGACTAATAGCCTTCACAGAAGTGAGCTTCAGTCTTAAATTCATTTGAATTACAAGACAATCCTCCCTGATTTTACAGGTGAAGGAACTAAAGATAAGAGAAAAAGACTTGTGCAAGATTCTAGAGCAAGTTAATGATAAAGCCAAGACTAGGACCTGGGGCTCCTGACTTCCCAACCAATCTTTTCCCCTCAATTCCACACTTGTGGGATGATTTTTAAAGGGTGTTTTGACCAAATTGAACCTTAAAAAGAGAATGAATAACAGGTTCAGTGTCATGTTGACATTGCTGTTCTGATGCTTCTCAATTTCTCAGTCTCTCAAATTCTCAATGATAACTGGGGCTTCCAAGTAAATAAGCCTATTCCTTATCTGTTTTGCTGAAACCTCAAAGGGGAATGAGGATTGTGCCTTCTGGTTGGTATCTCTAAGAGCCGGCTAATTTCAGCTATTACCACTAGAGGTCTATTCACCACTATAAATACAGAGAGACCCTCAGTTCCATCCTGAAGCCATCTCAGTGCCACAGGGAGACCATTAGCTTCAGGAAATCCCACTTTAGAAGCTGACAACCTCAGGATCAGTTCCACAGCTGTTAGGATCCATTCTTTCCTAGAGCACTTCATCTGGGCAAGAAAACATAGTTCTGAAAGCCTTCTAATGATGGCCCTAGGAAGCTGATGGGGAACTAGCACAAGTACAGACATTGGGAATAACAGTGTGCCTGAAAAATGCTTTGAGGGGCTGGGCAGATATCTTTAGTCTACATCTTAACCCCTTTAAATTCGAAGGTAGATACATGATGCAGTGTATTTGTATAGGAGTTGAGACTATGTGAACTCTAATATTCTATGAACCCACCTAATTTTCTTTTTGTTCTAAATAATATATTTAGATTTGCTAGAAGCTAATTGGGTGAATGTATCTCCTTCTTTTCAGCTTAACATATATTTATTTGTTTCTTTCAGATAACAACAGAAGAGAGGTTTTTACCAGAAGCATATTTCTCTGCATATATAACCTTTTATTCCAGAACAATCTCAACAAAAATTTTAAAAAAGCAAACAAACAAAAATCTAGTTATTAAGAGGCAGTGTTATACTGTAGAGTACTACAGTGGGAAGCAGGATACTGGGTGAAAGTCCTTCCTTTACCCCAAATTAGCATATGATCTTTAAGCAAAGTCCTTAACCTCAAGGAATCTCAGTTTTCTTACTTGTAATGGTTTAATGATTTTTTAAAAATCTCTGGAGTAATGAAGTCCCTGTGATTGCTCCCCTGTGGCTATAAGATAGCAAGTGGAAAATACACTTAACATATCAAGAATTGTAAAGGAGGGGCTTGGAGGAACAGCTAATATACTGGATGATGGAATCTAGAATGTAAAAGGAAAAATCCTTGGCAGGCTATAAGTTGGGCTAGATCCAATTAAATGAAATTTAATAAGTTAAATTAATAAGTTAAACATTCACAATAAAAAAATTGACTCCACAAATTCAAGATAGGGAAGCATCAGTCTTTTTCAAAAAAGATCTGAGGGTTTTTAGTAGATTATAAGTTCAATATAAGTCGATTGTGTGACATGGAAGCAAAAGAAGCAACTGAGACCCTGAACTATATCAAGAGAGGCCTAGGAAGCAACAGTCCCTTTGTACTCTTCATTCTGCCCTAGTTAAATTACATCTGGAGTACTGCCCAGTGCCCAGTACAACTATTTAGGAACGATATTGTTAAAATGGATGATATCCAGAGCAGTGTGCCTACAACAGTGAAAGATCTCAAGTCCCTAATCAGGTGAAGTGACTAGGGAAGTGACTTGGAGTAGAGAAAATTCAGTGAGGATATGAAGGATGACTTCAAGTACTCAGAAGGCTGGCAAGTAGAAAAGGAATTCAGCTTGTTCTGTTTGGTCTCAGAGGACAAACCTAGGAGCAGTGAATAAAAATTACAGACAGGCAAGTTCAGTCTTGCTGTTAGGAAAAACTTACAAATAATTAGAGCTATACAAAAGTGGAATGATCTGCCATGGAAAATTCACTTTCACTGAAAGTCTTTAAGCACAGGCAAATTCTAGGTGATTATTTGCTATGTATGCTAGTGAGGATTCTTTTTCTGTATGAGTTAGACTAGTTGGCTCTAGATTTCCTTTCTGTTCTGAAATTTTCTTATTTCCTGGTTCATAAAATGAAGGGAGAGGATCACTGTGATCCATGGGGAATTAGACCAAACAAGATAGAAAATGAAAGATTCATGTTTACAACTGGGGAATAAATAAATGGAGGAAAAACTAAGGAAAGGGAACTGGCCCCAGTAGCTTCTCAGTAGTTGGAAAGAGAAAGGTCTTCCAATAAGAAATTGAGCATCATAATTTATGGGGAAGAAAACATGAGGGCAACTGAGCCTAGGATATAGGATATAGAAAAGAGAAAAAAGTGAGGGGGTTTAGCTCAGAGATAGGATCATAGAGAAGATCTGGGGACAATTTAAAAGGGAAGAATGAAAGAAATGAGATCTGCATACTTCAGAAGAAGAATGGATAGAAAAAATTAAAAGTTTTTCTCTACTTAGCTGAATTTTCTAATGTGGAATAATTAGTAAAGGAGAGATTATTGGGTCATTGAAAGGGCAAAAATAAGCTTCTGAATACCTCAGTATTGGTCAGTATTGTCTATATTCGTCAATTAAGTCAATTGCATTTTGTGTTCTGTAATACTTTATGGCTCTCTGTTTCTAGGAATTATATTTATAAAATATTAGAAAGCTCACAGTTTAAAGAAATTAAAATATCCCTTTTATACAGCAAATAGCTATCTCAAAATTCATTTTTATATATAGTTGGGTGAAAGGTAATGAGGCATAATAAGTAGTAGTCTGGCTTTAAAATCACTAAGAACTTTGTTTGTTTTTTTGTTTTTTGTTTTTGTTTTTGTTTTTACAAGAACTGTCACCAAATTAGACTACCATGTAGTAGAAGCAGTTCTGGACCTGGGATTGAGAAAATCTTGTTAAGTATTACCTCTACTACATACTGACTGTATGAACATTGAACAAAAAATTTAACCTCTAAATAAGTTACTATAAATTACAAATGAGTTGCCAAAATGTATTGGGGGATAGAATTTTTACATTGCCAGTAAAAGCAATGGACTGAACACATCCATCACAACAAGCACAATTGTCAATTTTTTTTTTTTTTACCAGACGGGAAAGTCTTTAAGTATGATATTAGGAATAGAATCTGCTTGCTCTCTGAGGACCAGTCTGACTAAGTACAGATGGAGGCTCCTTAAGTACAAATATCCTAGGTACCAAGTGATAAATTCATGGAACAAAAAAAAATAAAATAAAAATGTCCCTAAGTTTTGTGAGACCTTGTTCCACTTGTGTAGTAACTGTGGCAGTGGTGGAAATGTGGGGAGTGGGAAGGGAGTGTTAAAAATCAAAGTTTTAAAACTGTTCTTAAATGTAATTTGGCCCTCTAAATATGGCACAGTGGGCACAGTGTGAAATTGTGTGCCCTTTAAATGACCCCAATCTTTTTCCCTGAAACAAAACCTCATCTTTTAACATCATCTTCTGGGGATGATAGCTGAGAATTATGGAATAGCCACAAGGGATGAAGACTCAGAATAGCAGGCCACCCAGAGGGCAAATAGGAGGCCATCAGTGAGTATATATGAGCTGCTACATATCGCCACTAATAAATTTTGCATAAAAGATTAGGATTTATGATTGGAAAAGGAGGTCTTGCATGTGGATAGCTCACATGTAATACCGGTACCCATCTATTGATAAGACATTTAAAGGGCCATTATCACATTAGATGGACTTTTTTAAAATTTGCAGGAAGACATGAACAAGTCACACAGAATAAGAAGCCATAGAGGGTTCCAATCTATACCATTAGAGAGAACATCCACATCAATGAGAGATTATCATGGGTTATCTAGCCACTTTTTACAGTGCCCAGGCTGAGCATAAGCAAAAAAGACCCCTATGATAATAATTGCAGTTTATATAACAACATCTGATGCAGAGAGGATGAAGGGGTAGAAAAATTAAGTGATGAACTCAAAAAAGATACTCCAAATTAAATTGACATATATTTTATCACCCTTGAGTCAGAAACTCCCTCCTGCCATAAAGTAGCTTGTGTGCACAGGAAGAGGGAAAAGGATAAAGAAAATAGTTGTTTTTCAGTCATTTCAGCCATTTCCAACTCTTCATGATCCCATTTGGAGTCTTCTTGGCAAAATATACTCGAGTGGTTTGTCGTTTCCTAATCCAGTCCTTTTTACAGATGAGGAAATTGAGATAAACAGAGTTTAGTGACTTGCCCAGACACAGCTAGGAAGCATCTGAACTCAGGAAACTGAGTCTTCCTAACAACAGGCACTCTGTCCATTGTACCATCTAGCTGCCCAAAGAAAGATGGCTCTCACTTTTTTCTCTTTTCTATTCCCACAAAAGTAGAACCTAGATGGAGAAATAAATTAAAGGCATCAATGAAATTACATACATATGAAATGATTTAGACTAGATGATCACCAAAATCTTTTCCAGTTCTAAATCCTAGAATATTTCTGTAGCTCTTCTATTTTTCTAAGACTCCAAGATCTTTACTGATTTGGATTGATAGGGGTGGAGTGAAGTATTAACTATGTCAAATCAGTAGCAAATGGAAGATAGCTTTTCATATAAATGTCTATTTTATGAACTCATAAGTCTTTTGAATTGATCAACATCCTGATGATATTTCATCACCTTAATCATAACATTCTAGTTGGTCTCTAGAACCAATCTGCTATTTTCCTCCCTCTGAAGGAAAACAGCCAATTTGGCTTTTGGAGTGCGTTTGGGAATTCTAAGTGTCCTTTCCCCTGCATTCCCTCTCTGTGACAGTGCATTCTTCTAGTGTGCCCCAACCATCTAAAGAAAATAACTAGGAGAGTCTCTCTCTCTAAAAGTACTTTGTATATTTGTGCCCATGTTTTCAAGTCCTAAGTTCTGGGTATCCACAGCCTCTTCCCTTATTCAGAAGTCTGGGGTTTTCATACATCCGGACCAGAGAATTGTGTGTCTTCTGGGATCATTCACTTTTCTGTAGGACAAATACCTCTTAGTGGAGTTTAGGATTCTGACAAAGAGCAGCACAGCATTCAATAAAAGTACTCTCATGTTAATGAATGGCTCTTTGTTAACCTAGAGCAGGAATTCCTAACCTTTTTGTGTGATAGATCCCCATTGGCAGTCTGGTGAAGCCCGTGGATCCATCCTATTTCTCAGGATGTTTTTTGCCTGGATTAACAATTGAAGGAAATACTTAATGACCGTTAGAACTTAAAAAAAAAAAAAAGATGTAATTTTTTTTCCAATCCATGTCCATAGACCTTCTGGAATCTATTCATAGATGCTTTAAAGAGATTATGGACCTCAAGTTAAGAATTCCTGTTCTAGGTAAAGTTTGTCTTAAACTTTGACCTGTTCAACTTTTTTTTTTCAATAATATGTGGAAAAATACAAGAAAAGTTTATGAAGTTTGCATATGACACACAGTTATGAATAAGGTCAGTAGAGTAAAGAATATAAATGTAAAATGACATTGGCAGACTGACATGATAAATGAAACCAAAAATTTGAAATCTAAAAGGGATAAATGCTATGTACTATAGGTAGGGCCAGAAAATCATTTGTACAACTAAAAGATAATAACAACACACATTTATAAAACGATTTAAGATAAGCAAAGTTCTTTACATGCATAATTTCATATGACACTTATAACAACCCCATGAGGAAGATGTTGGAGCTATTATTATCCCCATTTTACAGAAGAGGAAACTGAGGCTCCAAGTAGTCATAAAATTTGTCCATGGTCATTTGGCCTGTAAGTGTTAGAAGTGGGAACCTATTTCTTCCAAGTCTGGCATTGTATCAATTACGACATGGAAACTTTATTTGATTCTAGTTTTTATGGGAAAAAAATCAGAAAAGTTTCATTAACTAGAAAAGAAGGCAACATTAGCAAGCAGTATGACTTGACTCCTGAAAAGGGCAACACAAGGCTATAATAGTAAGCATTTGGCATCTAGTTTTTGTAAAGTAATAGGTCCCTCTTTCCCCTGAGACTCAAAATGCATCTGGACCCTCAAGTTCAGGTCTGCTTGCCACATTTCCAAAGAGATATTAATGAATTATAATATGTACAGAATATGGAGGCTAATATCTTGAGAGAACAGGAAATAAAATCATATAATAAAATAATAATTGTAGCAGTAATAATAACACTTATACAGCACTTTAAAGTTTACAAAGTACTGTTATTTCATATCATCCTGTAAGGTGAATGCTATCATTATTCCTGTTTTTGAGATAAGGAAACGAAGGTAGCCATAGATTTAGTGACTTGCCCAGTTTACATAGTTAGTGTCTAGGGGCATATATAAACTTAAATGTTCCTGATTCCAAGTCCAGTGATCTATCCAGAAAGAAGTGAAGATGCTCAATCTGAAAAAGAAACTCATATTAGCTGGGTGACTCTGAACAAGTCATTTAACCCTCTTTGCATCAGTTTCCTCATCTACAAAATGACAGAAAAGAAAACTCCAAATGGGGTCATGAAAAGTCAGGTGTGACTAATCAACTAAGTACTAAACAACAATTTAAGTTTTGCAAAGTTCTTTACAAATATTATTTAATTTAGTCCTTAGAAAAACTTGTAAGGTAAATATTGATATTGTCCTCAATTTATAGACAAGGAAATGGAAGTTAAAAATTTCAGTGACTTGCTCAGGGCCACATTATCAGTAAGTATCTGAAGCAGGATTTAAACAAAGGTCTTAAGTTCCCAAGATGAGCACCCTATTCTTGTGATGTTGCAAACAGGTCAATTTGACATCAACATAAAAACTTTATAATAAATTTCTCAATTAAAAAATTAGCTTCTACATATGATAATGAGTTTCCCTGTTGTTAGAGATGTTTGAGCAAAAGGTGGTGTGACCTGTCAGGGATTCTGTAAAAAGGATTCCTGAATTGAGTGGAAGGATGCATAAAGGCATCTCTATGGTTTCTTCCCAGTCTAAGTTTCTATTATCTAAGACCAGATAATCTATCCACCTCAGGCAATGAAGATCTTAAATTATCTGCTGTATACTTCTTTCTCCATCCTGTTAAACTCAACTCTTTTGAAAGGTACCCCAAGTCCTATTCAAGTGTTCTGAGGTTTAATGAATAAGTCCATACTTCATCTCAGCTGTTGTTTTCATAGTATAGGAGTGCTAATCAAGTCATTTTTAGAGGGCCTTCTTGTGATGCTTCCTCCTCTTAGTTATTTTAGTTGCCCTTCTCTGGATCTATTCCAGCTCCAGCATGTGATTTTTGAGGGGCAGCTTCAGCAATGCAAACTGAATCCTGGGTGTGTAAGGACCATGCTTTTGTACTAGGCTGAAACGCTGTTTTATCACTGGTTTTCATACAATTCTCTTTTATATTTTGTCATGCTGCTATATAGACCATAAAAATCAAACAATTTAAGAGCTAAAAAAGGATCTTAGTAATAATTTAATCTAAACCTTCATTTAACTGAAGAGGAAAGTGACATCCAGAGATAGGAAGTGATTTTTTTCAAAGGTTACAGAAAAGGTCATTGACAGAATCAATAAAAGAATCTAGGTTTCCTGATGCTCAAATCAACAAGTCTTCTGATATTTCCCTTCTTCCATTATTTTCCCCCAAAATCCATTCCTCTACTAAACTTCTTTTGTACTTGATACCAACCCCATTTTCCCAAGCACCTAAATCCCAACTTTAGAATTATCCTTGATTCAACCCTTTTCCTTTGCCCTTCCTCAAATCCATTCAATTGCTAAATCTTGTTAATCCCACCAATCACACTTGTCCCTTTCTCTCCACTCATACATACTCTCCCCTAGTGAAGACCCATACTGCAATGTTGAACTATTGCAAAAGCCTCCTAGTTTCACAACCTCAGCTATTCCCTCTTAAATCCATCTCCACACAGCTGCCAAATAGCTATTTCTAAAGCACATATCTGACTGTGTGTTCAGGAAGTACTAGTACCTCTGGTGTGAGGGCTGCTAAGGCCTTTTCAGGATTGCTTTCCACCTTTGGATCCATCTGTTCCACCTAACAACTGTGGCTCCAAGGATGCACAGCACCCACATTCTGTTATGCTATTTTGGCAAACAGGCTAAACCAGATTGAGAACAACCAAGGGATCTCAAATCCCATGGTGAATTAGGAGGTTGTGTACTCCAACCATGTGAAGATTTCTTTTGGTGGAATGGGCAAATGAGATAAATTTATTCCAACAGTCATGAGGACAGGTGAAGCAGGAGCTGTAGAACACTTAGAGCTGGAAGGCACAAAGTCAGTCACTGCATCTCAAGTCACCACCAGTTGTTCAGAAGAGTTAATGCTTCCCATCATATCTAGGTTATGATTTGCAAAAATCACAATATCAATGATAATAGTAATAATACTCAGCCTATATTTGTCTCTTTGTAACCTCCAACCATTGCTTCTACTTCTTTCCACTGGTACCTAGCAATACAAATTTAATCTCTCTTCCACTTATTCTTCAAATTCTTTAAAACAGACATCATGTCTTCTCAGGTATTTTCTTCTCCAGGCTAAAGAGCGGTAGGTTTTTTTTTTCCCCAATCTTTAAATGCCATAAACTCAACAGAATATCCTGGTTGCCCTCCTATGGAGAGATACTGTGCATTAATCAATATCTATACTGATTTCTATAAATCACATCTTCTTTCTTTCTGACTACTGGAATCTTACAAGGGTCCCATACCCTCTGATCAATATCCTTTCTATAAATCACTTCTTTCTTTCTGACTACTGGAATCTTACAAGGATCCTATACCCTCTGATCCATATTCTTTCTATAAATCACTTCTTTCTTTCTATTGGAATCTTACAAGGGTCCCATACCCTCTGATCAATATCCTTTCTATAAATTACTTCTTTCTTTCTGACTATTGGAATCCTACAAAGGTTCCCTATCCTCTGACAAAGGCATAACTGAGAAAGTAGGAGAGGCTCCAAAGTCTTATCATGGATACAGCTCTCACTGACCAAGGACCACAATTCATTACCGCCGAGCCCTTTGGTGGATTCTTTGTTCAATCTTTCTATCCGTTTATAGCACAGCCCAAAGCTTGTGGCTTTCTTCAGAGACACATAAATACAATGAAAGCCACCAAAGTGGCTTTGCCCCCCAAAGGTCCCACATGGCTCTCTTCTTTCCATCTTGTAATCACAGCATAGCTCAGGATAGGAAAGAGGCTGGGATCCTTCTTAGGAATATTGGCCATAGCTCCTGCCTTCCTGTCCCATTTATCTACTGCCCAGCCTTCCTGATTTGAGTAATATTCATCTTCTTCCCAGCAGGAAGGGAGCTCAGAGGAAGTGTCAAAGAGAAAATTCCATAACAGCATATTCTGATGAGGGAAAAAAGAGCAAAAAGGGAAGGAAATCAATCTCTTTTAAGTCTACTGAAGTGAGCAGCTCTTTCTGACTCAGTGATCAATAAAGGGACTTCTTTGTCATCTCAAAGCATACATCCTCTGGAGCTGAATCCCTGTGTCCCTGGAAGCAGTTGGGGAGTTCACAAATACTCTAATGGGGTGTGCTTTATCCAGAGCAGATGAGGGGAATGATTTACCATCCCCACCCCTTACACAGGGAGCAGGTGGGATGAGATGGGATAAAGGGAGTGTCACCTGAGTGTAGAATGCTGACAGATGGAACATCACCGACTGGGAGCTTTGAAAATCAAAGCATTTGAGAACAGAGCCCAAGTTGCCTTGGGTTTTTTAGATATTTGTTTTGTTTTGCATTTTCTTTTTCAAGATCAAGTTAAGGAGACCTACTATAGAGAAGATAAAAGTGATCTACAAGAGATAGAGTATGTATCTTAGGAATTTTGTTAACTTTTATAATTTAATCTCATGATTCTCTTTTTGTATTTTTTTGTTCAAGTTTAAATGATTTAATGAAGAGCTATAACCAACAGTTCAACAAATATTTATTAAACATCTGTTATGTACAAAGCTTTGTATTAAGCATTGAAGATACAAAGACAAAAATGAGAAAAATCCTGCCTTCAAATAATTTACATTATACTATATTATTACTAGGACAAATTTTTTAAAATTTTGAATAGCAATCTGGAGGGATCTGAATAGAAAATTACCATGTCATTCCCCTACCCAATAAATTCTAATATTCAGTAAACTTGCATTTATTAAGTATCTCCTATGTGTCAGGTAATATATAAAATACTAGGGATAGAAAAAAAAAAAAAGACCAAAAACCAAAAATGCATGTTCTTTGTTCTCAAGGAGCCTCACAATTGAGGGGCAAAGTCTAATTGCTCCCTATTCCTTACAAGATTAAATATAAGCTATTCTTCATAACCTGGCCTTAATATTCCTGCTCATTTTATATTTGATAGTCCAGCTACACTGATCTTCCCACTTCCCCACACATGTATTGTACTCCATTTCCTATATCTGTACCTTTATATCAGCTCTCTCCCTGAGTTGGAATGCACTCCCTCATGCCCTCTGCCTCTTAAAAGAGCTTGTTTCCTTCAAAATTTTGCTTGAGGACCATCTTCTATAGAATATCTATCCAGAACTGCCCTCTACTCCCACCCTCAAGTCTTTATGTCCTCCCTTCCAACTTTTATTTAATATTTTTAAAATGTATTCATTTATGTGCATGCAATCTCCCCTACAAATTGTAAGCCTCTCAAAGGTAAGGAACCATTTCTTCTGTGCCTGGCACATAGTAGGTGCTTAATAAATTTTTGTTGATTGGTTGGTTGATTTGAGTATGATTGAAACTATATTGCTGGGATGTGCTGCTGTCACCATTGTAGGGGAAGTCCCTGAAATATCTGTAACTAAAGTGTCAAAACAGCAAAAAGGAAAGTCAGAAGATGTAGACCTTGTGATCCTTACTGAAATATTAGTAGGTCTTTTTGAAATCTTTTTGATGAATACATGTCTCTTTTGTGAGATACTTGCCAGGGACCATAAGGCCTACAGAAGATGGCTGGCTCTCCTTGGCCACACAAAAATGACCTTTTCACTCCCAAAGTTCTGACTCAAATATGATGTGGTGAAGATTTGTGTTATCTATAAAGCCAAACATTAGTGGGAAGGGGTTGTTCCCACTGAATACCGATCACTTTCCTTCTATGGAAGATAAATAGGTTTGATTAGATGAATTTGAAGTGAAAGAGCTTCAGTTCAAATGTCATCTTTGCTAGAACTGTATGTCTGATCTTAGATAATTTGCCTTATCTTTGTGCCTCAGTTTATTCATCTATAAAATTAAAGATTAAAGGACTAAAGGAAATTTATGTATATAATAGGGCACTTGGGTTGGAGCAGTGGATGAAGCACCAAGTCTGAAGTCAGTCAGACTCATCTTCATGAGTTCAAATCTGACCACAAATTTATTAGCTATGTGATTCCAGGTAAGTTAATTCTTTTTCTCAATTTCCTCATCTGTAAATGAGTTGGAGAAGGAAATGGCAAACCACTCCAGTATCTTTGCCAAGAAAATTCCAAATAGGGTCATGAAGAGTCAAACACAAATGAAAAAGACTGAACAAAAGCAAAAAGGTATAAATTGCTTCTCTCTGTCCAATCCTACTCTACATTTAAGGTAATAAAAGGTGGGCTGTGAATGCTAGGGGTTGAGGGGAAAATAAAGGTAAAAATTGCATAGTTTCATAGGATTTAGAATTTGAAGGGACATTAGAGGCCATCTAGTCTAACCTCATTTTACAAATGAGGAAACTGAGACCCAAAGAGGGATGTGTCTTGCCCAAAATTATATAATTAATATTTCAAGAGAACTCGGTTTTGAACTAAGATCCTATGGAACAAATTCCTAAATAGAAGTTATAGCTCCAGAGAGAAGCAAACTTAGGAAAGTCAACAAAATTGAAGCACAAATGAAATGGAAGAAATTCAAGGAGTTGCCAGTGTCCAATCTGATAATTTGGCTGACTCAATGTCTAGTGGGAAATCATGGAGATAATACTGGATTTGGAGTCTGAGATCCATGTTAAAATCTTAAGATCATAAGATTCACAGATTTAGAGCTGAAAGGGACTTGAGACATTTAATCTCATTTTGTGGGTGAGAAAAATAAGGCTCAGTAATACCTTCCCCAAAGACAAACAGGTAGTGAATGGCAAAGCTGGGATGAACCCAGGTATGCTCACTCCAAATGCTGTTCTCCTATGCTATTCTCTAGGATTTGAAGCAAGTTCTTTGAGGTCATTGGGCCTCAGTCCCTCAATGGAAAATGAGAATGGTTGGACTAGTTCACCTAGAAGATTCTTTTCATTTTCTTTCTGATTTAGCACCTCACTCCCCAGCCTCTTCTACCTCCTTCCAACAGACTTTTCACCCTAAGGATGCCTCAAACATTGCAGCCCTCAGCTAACTGATGAGCTCCTGCCCAGGGCCATTATTTCATGAAAAATACAGGCCATCAAGAATCATTTTTCCTCCTGCTTGACTGCTGACTCTTCACATTTTAGCCACTTTGACCCCATATGAACACCTCCCCTAACTCTCCCAACCCTATTTTCTAGCTCCTTTTTATTCATTTTCTTTTATACTTTTTTTTAATTTTATGCATTCCTCCATTATAATATAAACTACTTGAGGACAGAGATTATTTCTTTTTTGCTTGTATTTGTATTCTCAATCCTTATCATGGTACCTGGCACATAATAAGTGCTAAATAAATGCCCTTCCCCTCTCCTTCTCCTTTTCCCTCTCCCTTTCTCCTGTTTCCTCCCCTCTTTCTCTCACATCTTCTCCTTCTTCTTCTCCTTCTTCTTCTATTTTAATTCCCAATATTTATCGTGGTATTTGGCACATAAT
This sequence comes from Myrmecobius fasciatus, assembly GCA_023553655.1. Classification (NCBI taxonomy): domain Eukaryota; kingdom Metazoa; phylum Chordata; class Mammalia; order Dasyuromorphia; family Myrmecobiidae; genus Myrmecobius; species Myrmecobius fasciatus. Next base: position 194,043 of record JAJPUD010000066.1, read on the forward strand.
AAGTGCTAAAAAAAAAAATGTGTTCTTTCTCTCCCTCCCTCCTTTCCTCCTTGCCTCCTTCCCTCCTTCTCTCTCTCTACCCCCTCCCCATCTCTGTCTCTGTCTCTCTCTTTTTTCTCCCCTCTCTCTTCTCTCATTATATCCAAATGCTGCAAAGGGATGCCCACTAACAAAGACAGGGTTAACTAGAGGTGTTTATGAAAAATAATATAATCACATTAAACCTGGCAAATGTAAATGTTTTTTAAAACTCACAGTCAAAAGTAAAGCAGGGACATGGTTGGGACTGCCCTCTTCCTTCCACTGATTTGTTTCAGGATTCTTGTCCTAGAGGAAGAACCCACAATAAACCCAGTCACTCACCTCTCTGTGTATTTAGAAGTCATCTCTCATGGTCTTGAAGTGGGGAACTCCAGATGTGATAGACACAGGCTGCTGCTGAGTTTGCATTGCTGCCCTTGTACCATCTCCATCTCTTCTCATTCTGTTTTCCCCAAAACTCATAGGCTGGCTATGGACAAACCTCTGCCCTTCCATCTGAGGACTGATCTTCCATTAATTTCCTCCTTTCCTAAACTAGGAAGAATGACAAATCTCAAGGGTTTTGTAAGCAGCCAACTCCTTGCCAGAGTTAAGAGTTTATTACATTATCTATCCATCTGGTCTTCTCCAGTCTACATCCATGGTTTGGTCTCTTTGTGCCCCCACACTCCTTCTCTACCATTTTTCCTGTTTTTGGTCTTTAAAGACAAATGAAATGAGAAAGGATGGACTCAGATTCACATCATGAGTCAGTCATTACCTGCATGATGGTCAAACCACTGTCTCTTACTGAGCCTCAGTTTCCTCCCACATTAAACAGGGTTAATAACATCTCTAAGTATCTTCATCCCAGGGTTGTGAGATTGAAATGAGATGATTTCAGTAAAATGCTTTGCAAACCTCCAAGTGCTGTATAAATGTCATCAGGTCTTATTATTCATCTTTTGCAGCTGTCCTGTGAGCCAGCTCTGACACTCTCTATGGGAAAGATGTGTCTTTGTTGTGGGGGCAGTAATGAAGGCCAAATGGAAATTGCGACCATAATGTTAATGAAATTATTTTGTGGTTTTCTGGGTATGTGAAGAGTATTCTGTTGTGAGTTTAGCTGATGGGGGCTGATTCTGTGAATTACAGGATACTGAGGCTTTGCAACAATATACCAGCTCCCTCACTGGCTTTTCAGGCTGATTTAAGGTAAAGGTGTTTAAAGTCCCTTATCATATGATCTTGGCTCCCTGGAAAATATACCATCATCCTTTGGAGGACACTGGAGAGCCCCTGTTAACGATTCCCAGATTTGAAGGCTAGGAAGTCAGAGACAGGCTGTTCCCCATGGAAGATCCCCAGACTGTGAAATTCTCTCTTACCTGTTCATCAATAAAGCTTGAGTCTGCTGGGCTTTAGGACATAGTTCCTTAAACTGATGGGCCAAACTACTCCTCTGAGACGTGGGCTGATTATTTGAGGCCACATGTAGATGGTAACAAGAGCAATAAACTTACTGGTGGCTTTTGTGAAGCCAGCAGTAGAAAACAGAAAAGTGGCTTGATTCCCTGTATTCCCTTGTCCTTGTCAAGTATACTCTTAGATTCAGGTCAGGACTGGGACATCTGGGATCATTTAGTGGGTGAATGAGAGCCCCCCACATCTGTTAAAAGCAGAGCTGTAAGCCAGCCCTAAACCATGAAGCAGTAAAAATTACAAAGCAGGAATTGATCTAGATATCAAGAGACCCAGATACTGGGACTGATGTCCATCCTTGAAAAGTATCATGTGGACAGCTAGGTAGCACAGTGGATAGAATCAGGAGGACCTGATTCTTAATACTTAATGATGGTGTAACTCTGGACAAGTCATTTAACCCTGATTGTCTTGACAGCCTCCCCCCCCCAAAAAAAGTCAAGTGACTATAGGCAAGTGACTTTTACTAGGGAACTCTTTGCCCTCATCTTGAAAATAGCAATATATCAATGGGAAATTTTTAGAGACGGCAAAGAAGAATTGACATTAACCAACACCCCAACAAGACAAGCAAATCCTAGTTGAAGACCTAATAAAGGATATACTGCAAAAGCTAGTTCAATCTTCCAGAATGTTGTCACTTCTAATACTTTGGAAGAGAAACTAAATGGAAGAATTTTATTTCTGTTCTGTGTTCAAAAAGTCACAAATAGTTAAATGGGTTTAAGTCCTTTTTAAAGCTTGTCAGCAGGATCTAAAAATAGCGCCTGCAAGCTCAATCCACATTTTCTTAGGTCCTATTCTTCATCTCTTTGTATTTGTGGTGACAGTGTGTTGTGACAATCACATACAGAGCATGTGTATGCATGCAGAGATAGAGACAGATATACAGGGAAGGAGGTCTAATCTTGTAGAAAGAAAATTGGGAGTTGAGAATTGAGATTCTACAAATCAAAGGCAAAGCAATTTACTTTTGATACCTCAGTTTCCCTACTAATAAAAGATGTGTTAGGGGACAGAGGCAGAGGTACAGGGAAGAGGGTCTAATCTTGTAGAAGAGATAATTGGAAATTGAAAAATGGAACATAGGTTTGTTCTAAAATCAGAGGCAAAGCAAATTACTTTTGATGCCTCAGTTTCCCTTCTAATAAAAAATGTGTGTGTGTAAGGAACAGAGGCAGAAGTACAGGGAATGGGGTCTAACCTTGTAGAAGAGATAATGGGGAGTTGAGAATTGGGACATAGGCTTGTTTTAAAATCAGAGGCAAAGCAATTTGCTTGTAATGCCTCAGTTTCCCCACTAATAAAAGATGTGTTAGGGGACAGAGGCAGAGGTACAGGGAAGGGGGTCTAACCTTGTAGAAGGGATAATTGGGAATTGAGAATTGGGACATAGATTTGTTCTAAAACCAGAGGCAAAGCAATTTATGCCTCAGTTTCCCTTCTAATAAAAGATGTGTGTAGGGGACAGGTGGAAGTACAGGAAAAGGGGTCTAATTTTGTAGAAGAGATAATGGGGAGTTGAGCATTGGGACACAGGTTTGTTTTAAAATCGGAGGCAAATCAATTTACCTTTTGATGCCTCCCTTTCCCTACTAGTAAAAGATGTGTGTGTAGGGGCGGGCTGTAGTAGGTCCTTTAGGTCTTTCTCCCCCCTTTCCGAGGGTAAAATGAGGCTCCATCCATTGCTCTGAGACATCCCAATAGGCATCGGCAAAGGAGACTACACGTGGAGAAGCATTATTTTAATAATAGAATCCTCGTTCATTAAGAGCCGATGACTTAGTGACTTCTTGCCTTGTGCCACCTCCACCTTTCTGCACTTCAGCTCCTGGTCTGGGAGAGTATGTCCGTATCTGGCACTTTCAGCCCAGTGTAATGACCTGAAGCTCGCTGTCCATCAGGCCATCATGAGCCTAATGGACTTGTGGGAGGAGCGGCTGAGCTGGGGAGGGCAGAACAGGTTTTACAAAATTGCCGGTTCTTTGTGGCAGACCCCTGCGGATATTCTTTCATCTCTCATTCTTCCGGGGAAACAAAAACGAAAACAAAACACCTCTTTGCTGGTTTTTCTCTACAATCCAAGAATAAACAAGATCTTCCCAGTGTGGAATCGTTTGCAAAAACCGGTGCTCCCTGGACCTGGGTGCTTCTGGGATGGAGAGAAAGTCACTGGAACTTCCCTGAAAGGGCATGCGAAGAAAAAAAAAAGAAAGATAGTTCTGACTGTCTCTATGCTCTTTTCTCTCCTAAACACTGATAACAATGCACAGTGATTAGTTGTGTTTCTAACCCCTTGACACTCCTTAGGCTGAAAATCAGGACTACTTACACCACGGTAATCAGCTCCCAGACACCCCAAACTGTACCGTGATTACACCATTTACTGAAATGCGCAAAGAGACACTTGAAGCTGTTCTGATTAGGGCAGACATTATTTTTGCTAATGGGCGATTGCATTAATCAAAACTGTTGCTATGACTATGGTAATGGGAGAAAACCACCTCCGTTTAATTCGGGGTCCACAAAACACCAACAACAAAAAAAAAAAAAAAAAAAAGGTGGATTTTATTAGCCAAAAAGAGGAACTCTTTTACCTCTTTTTAAAAAGACTCTTCTATTTTCACCTCCCACCAGAGTGGCTGACATTGGAGATCTCAGCACACTCACTGCATCCTGTGTCCCAATTCTCAACTCCCCATTATCTCTTCTACAAGATTAGACCCCTTTTCCTGTGCTTCCACTTGTCCCCTACTCACATCTTTTATTAGAAGGGAAACAGAGGCATAAATTGCTTTGCCTCTGATTTTAGAACAAATCTATGTCCCAATTCTCAATTCCCAATTATCCCTTCTACAAGATTAGATCCCATTCCCTGTACTTCTGCCTCTGTTCCCTACACACATATTTTTATTAGAAGAGAAACTGAGGCATCAAAAGTAATTTGCTTTGCTTCTGATTTTAAAACAAACCCATGTTCCATTTCTCAGTTTCCAATTATCTCTCTTTTTTTTTTCTTTTTGCTGAGGCAATCGGGGTTAAGTGACTTGCCCAGGGTCACACAGCTAGGAAGTATCTGAGACCATATTTGAACTCAGGTCCTCCTGACTTCAGGGCTGGTGCTCTAACCGCTGCCCCCTAATTTTCTCTTCTATAAGATTAGACCCCCTTCTCTGTCCCCTAAAACATCTGTTATTAATGGGGAAACAGAATGGCTGACATGGGAGATCTCAGCACACTCACTGCATCCTATTTTCTTACCTGTTCAACATTAGCTTTGAGCTGATTCATTGAACCTTTCCATTGAAATACCTTTGGTTTTCTGTTGAATGCATGTCAGGAGGCATTCATTAAGCACCTACTGTGTTGTGTTGTTGTTGTTCAATCTCTTCCTGACCCTATTTGGGGGGTTGCTAGGCAAAGAAATGAGTGGTTTGCCATTTCTTTCTCCAGTTCATTCTACAGAGAGTTAGCAAAGTGACTTATTTTAGCCAGTTAGTGTTTGAGGCTGAATTTGAACTCATGAAAATGTGCCATGCTTAGTGCTCTATCCATTGTGTCACCTAGCTTTCCATAGCTATTATGTACTAGGCAATATATATCTCTAGCTATGTTCTAGGGATCAAAAAGATAAAAATAAAATAGTCCCCAACTTTAAGGAACTTATATACAACTAGATGAAACAACATCTATACAGATAAAAAAAAATACAAAATGAGAGTTGCTTGGGTTCACTGAGTTGTCACCCTGTAGCTTCAGGGTCACACAATCAGTATATATCTGAAGTGGAACTTAGACCCTTCCTGAATCTAAGGCCAGGAACTTATCTATCAAGACCTTGGCCCCTGAAATATTGTTTTACAGTGAAAACGTGACCCCAAGGATTGTGTGATCAATCAAAAGGTAGAAAGATGGGTTTTATCTCATCCTCTTTTTGATAAACAATCAATGGAATTTCGCTATTGACCAACCATCCCTACTTTTATTCCCTAAAACTCCCCTACTCTACTCCTTCCCTGTACTGTGTACACTGCAGGAAAATGGCTAAGGAGATTCTGAAAACTAAAGAATCTAATAAAGAATACAGGGTAGAGAATCTCTCCAGTGGACCCCTGCAAATTTTAATGACCTCAACGCTTATGCCAGATATTTAATGAAGTCTTAGAATTACGTTCTCCTAACCCATGGTCATATCAGCTGACTGGATCCCTAGAGATTGATTGACTCCATTCTCCTCAGAGTTCTAAGAATAACTTGGAGGAGGCTGCAGGGTGTCTTCTATTATAGTTCACAAGTTCTCATCTGTTATATTCACTCTAATATCAATGCCAGTTAATATCACACTGAGATCATCTAACCAATGAAGACTACCAAAGGTATCTACAGTATTATTTATAACCAAGTAGTACTGATTAGGTAGTGACATTCACTAAGAAGACAGGATAAGAACCAAAGTACAAAAAACTATGAAATCAAAAGTAGTAGATCATTAAAAACATTAAAAGTGTCTGTCAGAATTAATCACTGTAAATTTGCTGTTGCATTTGAGATCAGAAAGGAATAAACAAAATAGAATTAGAAGAAACACAGCCCCGTGTGTGTGGCCACCTAGAAACCTGTTGGAGGAAAGTGAATAGCTAAGACTAACTGCTCTACCTGAAGTTCTTGTCTTAATGGCAATTCCCTTTCAGTAATTAAGGCTAGGGAAGAAGTTTGATAGCATAAAAAGGAAGGACTGTGATTGGCCTTAAGGTCACACTAGTACCAAAAGTCAGAGCAAAGATTTAAATCTGTTTTCTAATTCCTCATCTAGGGTAATTCTAAGCAAGTCATTTCTTTAGTCTCTCCTCACAGGAAAAAGAAGAAAACAACACAAAATTGTATGAGGAAAGAACTTTGTAAAATGTGCTGTGTGACATTGAAAAACACAATTAATCTCTGGCCCTAGGACCTTGATAGGATTGAAAGTTGCAAATAATCTTAAGGAATGTTTAGTCCAGCCCCTTCTTTTTACAGAACAGGAAACAAAGGTCTTGAAAGAAGGAATTTAGCCCTAATCAAAGGTAAGAGCATCTCAGACTCACATTTCTGAAGTACTTAGAGATGAGCAAAACACCTTCTGCACCACAATTTCTAGTCATTTCCATCATCTAAGCAATCAAATCAATAAAATTATTAAGCTCCCACTATATATTCCAGACATCATTGGGGATACAAAAATAAAAACAATCTCAATTCTCCAAAAGCTCTTATTCTATCCATAGATACATTTTCTCCTTGCATTACCCACAACACTAGATAGTACATATAGTGTAGAAATGGGCACAAGCAATTTAAGTGCCCAAGGCCAACTTAAATTCATATCTTTTTGCTCCAGCTTCAGGATTCTTTCTACTCTAATGCACTGCCCAACCATTAGAACTAGGACATGAAACCAGGGATTCCCATGGCTAAGTCAATGTTCTTTCCACTATGCTGTAGTGTCTTAAGCTTGTATGTTCTCCATCCACAAGGTCTCCAAGACCTCCTTTTCTAATCTTTTGTACACATTTGTATTTATTTGTATACATTTGTATACATCTTAGCATTCATTTTAAAAGTTGCTTCCAAGATTGATCTTATCTATATTTTCCCTGGTGAATGAACATAGACTGTTTAGTAAAAGCCTCACTATTCTGTGTTTAACAATGTAAGGTTTTTGAGAATAAGGATTGTTTTGTTTTTAATCTTTATATTCTCAGTGGTAATTATGATGCCTGGAATATATAGTAGGAGTTTAATATTCTTGTTGATTTGGTTGCTTGGATGGTGGAAGGAAACCTAGAAAATGGTAGCCACTAAATTAATAAAAATTGGTCCTACATTAGGCTATTGAATAGTATAGTTTTGAGGTCCCTCATCTCTCCCTCATCAAGGAATGTTTCCCAGAAAAGACTACAAAATCATAATATTGCATTTGTATTAATAACAATATTTCCCCAAAGTGTGTACTTCTCCTGACCTTAGACAAAGTCTATCCAGTCATTGTGTTTGTACTTGGATCTTTATATTTCTCTCTCTTGTCTTGGTCTATTCATCAAAACAAAGATCTCCAAAGGAAGCAATAACCTTGGGGAAACACTAAAATTTATTCATATCAATATTCATTCAATACAATCATGATGCTATGTAGAGAATATAAGATTAGACTCAGAAGACCTGGATTTCAACCTGGACTGCCTTCTGAAATATGTGACCTTGGACCACCTCTCTGAACTTCATCTGGAGGTTCATCATCTGGAATAGGAGAGATGTTATGACCTCCAAGTCCCCTTGCAGCTCTGATTGTGATTTTTGAAGTCCTTGTTATGAGTGAAACACTATGCTAGCCACTGGGGGAATCTAGATAGGAGTGAAACACTCCACAAAGAATTGTATTTTACATGAAGAGTGAAGGGAAGAAAGACAGCAAAAAATACAAAGCACTTTAAAGAGGTGTAGAAGAGCAGCAACAGGAGATTTGGGAAAGGCACTACAGAGGAAGGGTATCTCCTGAGTTGAGATTGGAAGCTGAAGATTGGATGATAAAGATTATAAAACATGGAGGTGAGGAGGAATGAATTTCAGGCACAGGAAACGTGCTATAAAGAGACAAGAGTTGGGAGAATTAGGCGTGGAGAACAGCTTAATAGGACTAATAGCTTCAGGTAGTTTCAAATAGAGTAATATGAAATCAATCTGAAAAATTAAGTTGAATTCCTCAAACCAATCAACACGTCAACACATTTTGGAAAAAGCACACTATTATTAATGCAAATGTTATGTTACCTCTGACTTTGCTAGAAGGTTTTATATGCCACAAAGAGGAATTTGTAGGTCAAAACATGGATCAGAAAGTGGAAAAACTGGAAATAGGAAGATTAATTTAAAAGTTATTATAAACTATTTGTTAGATAAGATGATTCTGTTGGAGAGGGAAAGAAATAAATATTAGGGAAAATTCTAATATAAGAGAATAATACCAAAATCAAATAGAAATCAGAATCATTAAGTTGTACATAATGACCCAGATAGGTCACATATTGACTTAGAAAATCACACATGTTTATGTATTTCTTTTTTTATTAAAATATCAATACTTTAAAATCAGATAGGAACTACATTTTAATTTGGTTCAGGTCCTAGTCAGGAGTGTTGTAGTTCTCATGCAGCCCAAGAACTGAATGTTTGATACTTCAGATCAAAAAAAAAAAAAAAAGACACTAATAAAAATTTATTTTTCTAAAAAAAGTTATTACAATAGTTCAGTAAGAGGTGATAAGGGCCTGAACTGGGGTAGTAGCCCAGCAAATATAAATGGATACAAAAGATTTTGTGGACATAGAACTGACAAACTTGAAAATAGATTGGATAGGGAGAGGTGATGGAGTGAGAGGAAAGAGTCCAGGAGGGCTAATTTCAGGGTCAGCCCAGGCAGCTGCAGGTCATATACTTCAGAGTAGGGAACTGGGACGAGGAGCTCTGTGGTGAGGTTATTTTTTACTATTCAGTTACTATTTATAAATAGCACTCTCACTTTTATGAAAAGGCAGGCTCTGTCCTTTGGAAAGAACCTCAGTGGGAGATTTACAAAAATCTGTGGACCAAAGTCACAAAGGATGTGAAAGTACAGATAGGTTACAATCTTCACTAGAGAAGGGGAGTTGCCATACCAAAGAGATGAAGCATCTGTGGAAATCTTGAAGTGATGCTAATAATAACCCACATTTAAATGGGGCCTTCAGGCTCACACAGCAATTTCCTCAAGGTAGGAAGTCATGAATTTCCACCAAAATGTTACTCTAAACCAGGCGGAGCAGCCCAGACCTGGGGCAGGGTCCCAAAACTTTGAGTCAAGGCAGACTCAGGGAGCATGCCCTGAAGTCAAGCCCCATGAGTCAGGGCTCAAATAGCCAAACAGCCACAAATGGTTCAGGGCAAAGTAAGATCAGGAAACCAAAGCAAGAAAAAAATTCAGAAGCTGGAAGACTGGAAGAGGTAAAGAACTGGGAGTGTGGGGGGTAGGGGGAGCAAAGTAAGCAGGAGACCATTGTTAAGTAGGATCTTCAAGAAGGATCTCCATGACTTGGTACAATCTGTGTATGTGCATGTGTGTTTATATGTATGTAAAAGTTATTTCATGCAGAAGAATGTTTAGAACAATTGCACATGTTTAACCTATATTGGATTATTTGCTGTCTAAGGGGGGGGAAATTTGGAACACAAGGTTTTGCAAGAATGAATATTAAAAACTGTCTTTGCATGTATTTGGAAAAATAAAAAAACTATGATTTAAAAAAAGTTTTTATTATAGTTTGGGTAAGAAATGATGAGGGCCTGGACTGGGATAGTAGCCCAGCAAATATAAAGGAAAAGAATGGATACAAGAGATTTTGTGGATGTAGAACTGACAAATTTGAAAATAGATTGGAGTGGGAGAGGTGATGGAGTAAGAGAAAAGAGTCTTCCTCATTAAAATATAAAGTACTTAGAGAAAGATACTAATGGAGAGCCCAAGTGGAGAGCCAGGTGAGATGGGACTAATTTTGGACTCAAATCAGGTGTCAGAATCCACAACCCAAGGAAGGAACACATACTAATCCTCCTCTCTACCTAAAGCCAGCTCAGTGATATAATCACAGGCAGCGTCTGTACTGAGTGATGTAACAACTAATGATTGTTCAGAGCATTCCAATTTACAGAGTACTTTACAGATGTTATCACATTGGATCTTCAGAACAATCTTGTGAGAAGTAGGTGGAACAAGCATCCACATTTTGCAGATGAGAAAACTGATGAGAATTAATGACATATTAATGGTCACATAGCAAATGGCAGAGCTGGGATATAAATCCAGATTTAAATCCCAACATCCCTTGCTATTGCTACTGTCTCACAGATGCTTCTCATCACAAGGGGGTAGTTGTACTGGGATGCAATCACCATCACAGAAATCCAAAGAGACAGTTAGTTACTGCAGCTCCAGGAAGAAGCATGGTTGGAGCAATGCATTGGAAATAGGAAATTACTTTCTTTTGTTTCTCATCCTACCTGTCTGAACTGGAGACGAAAGAACCTGAAGCCTCCAGAGTGTGACTCTTGGAACCAGGTCAGAAAGCCAGCTTGTCCAAGTCCCGTGGTTCAAGTCGTATTAGCAAGTGACTCCAATGAGCTTGACCCAGCTGCCACACCCTTTTAAATTGATGGCATTAGAATGGCAGCTGTGAACCCTGTGTTCTATAATAAGCCTGCTTGGTTCAGCAGCTTATATACTAAAACTGGAATGATATAGAGAAAATTAGCATGGCTCCTGCACAAAGATGACATGTAGATATATAAAATGTTCCATATTTTTGGTGCCTTGGATTCATTTTTGTCACCAAAGAGTCACAGTGCTCTGCTTACCTCTAGTATTCTCAAATGTTCAATTTTCCCTGGAGAATTGGATATGTGACCTTTTTTGTCCCATGAGGATTCACAATATGTGGCTTAAATCCACATCCTGGGCTTTTATTTATTTATTAGGGAAGGAGGCTCAGCAGTAGTATGACTGATGTCCAGTCAGAAAACAACTATAATAAATAACATTTATATAATATTTGAAGGTTGGCAAAATATTTTAGATGCATTAACTCATTTTGATCTTTAACAATAATCCTGGGAAGTAGGTGCTATGATTATTCCCATTTTACAGATGAGGCAACTGAGGCACAAAGAGGTAGAATGACTTACCCAGAATTACACAGCTTTTAAAATCAGGATTTGAACTCAGATCTTCCTAATTCCAAATATTAATCAGAAAAAAAGCAAATCACTGATCAACTGGCTCTAGCCTGTTAAAGTCAATACATCTCCACAAATCATAGAAACCATTAGTTACAGCCCCATGGGAAGGGCCAGGCAGTTCTGCAAACTTCAGGCTACCCAGAAACATTTCTGTTTCTGCTTTTAGAAAGTCTCCATGGCTTAGCAGCTGTGGATGTTAAAGACTAGAATGAGCATGTGGTTGGCATCTGTCTGTGAGAGTGGCCAGTCTGGTCAGGTGCTAGGGATTTAGCTGACCAAGAACATGTTTCCAGGACCTTTTGTTGGTGTTCTTTCATTTAAGTCAGGTCTCATGACCCCATCTGAGGTTTTCTTGGCAAGGAAACTCGAGTGGTTTGCCATTTCCTTCTGCAGCTCATTTTGCACATGAGGAAACTGAGGGAAATAAAGTGACTTGTTCACAGTCACACAGAAGTGCTTGAAGCCAAGTGGGAACTCAGGTTTACCTGAAGCCCAGTACTCTATCCACTGCACCACCTGGACCTAGTAAGACTTGAGTCAAATGTATAGTTACATCATTCACCATTAATGAAAACTTTTTTGTTAATCTAGCCCCAGGAATAAAATATAAGTATGAACAGAATGGTAGTCCCTCTGCTGACTATATACAGTGGGGAAACAAAGACTTCTTACCCAGAATCAGTGAAATTTTCAGGATTCCCTTTTATTTATATTATTCCATTTTTTGACTGCCACGGCTTTTGACAAGGATAGTTTCTTTTCATACTTAGACCTTAATACAACTTAAGGTACTTTTCTCTAGCTTCCCAGTTCCTTTAACCATGGCTTCTCAGTTCTGATTTTCCTATCCATCTGTCCTGTTCAGCTTGATCCAGTCCTTTCAAGATCCCACTGTGGTCAGTTGGGTGGGTCTATGTCTGGACTTGTGACCTGAGCCTACCAGCTAATGGGTAGGTCAGAACAAACCCAGGTAAACAACCAGGCTGGAAGTTTCCTCCACTGATGTACATTGTACTTAAGTCCTGGTTAGTTGCCAGGAGAACATAAAAGTGAAGTGACTTGCCTATTAACTCAAAATTAGCATCATAGGCAGGAGTTCATTGCCTGACTTCAAGCCCAAAGCCACAAGGTCACTCTGCTTGTTAGAGAGTAGTTTTCTGGCTATAAAATAAAGAGAAATGTCCACAAATGAGAATGGATCAAGGACAGGAGGAACTTGTGGCTTCCAAAATTTCCCAGAACCCCAGCTGAAAGACATTCTTATTAACAGAACAGTAGTGGAAAGAGGACTCAATTTCAAGTATGAAAACCTGAGATGTATTCATAGCTTAAACAATTGCTAGGGCAGCCAGATGGAGTAGAGGATAGAGCACTGGACCTGGAATGAGAAAAATATGAGTTCAAATTTGGTCTCAGACACTTACTAGTTTACTAATAATCCTGGGTGAGTCACTTCACCCTAATTGGCTCAATTTATTTATCTGTGTAATGATCTGGAGGAAAAAATGGCAACCCCATTATTTTGCTAATAAATCCCAAAAACGGGGTCATGAAAAGTGAGACACAACAGAAAAATGACTCAGAACAATAAGACTGTGAACAAGTCCTTTTACTCATCTGAGCCTGCTTTTTCCTTTGTAAAAGGGAAATTATAATACTTTCATTAGTCACCTATTGAGAGTACTGTGGAAGTAAAATGCAATAACATGGATAAAATGTTTTGTAAATTTTAAGTCATCATACAGATGCCAGTTTATTATCAATTATAAACTAATGATAAGAAAGGCACATTAGGAACCATTCCCTTTAATCCTGTCTCATCATTTTGTATTAATTTGACACATATCCCCAGAGGACCCAGAAAACTCTCCTCTTATAAACTGCAGATAAGATGCTAACCGTGCATTAGTGGAAGAAGTTTCTTCATCTGGGGTTTCTTTATACTAATGAAATCATAGATCCAGACCCCATCCCTATTCCTATGATCCTTCATTTACTTACTTGTAAACATGTCATGTCCTCCTGGAGGAAAGTAAACTCTGAGTGAGAGGATTGTCTCGCTCTTGTCTTCATATTAAGTCACTTAACTTTTATGTTCTCCTGGCAACGAACTAGGACTGACTTATGTACGATCTTCATCACTGGAGGAAACTTCCATTCCTCTATAGGATAAGGACTGGTCCTGTGTTTTCACTGAAACAGGGAACTTCAGGTAAGGAAACTCCTCCTGCAAATATAGGACAGCACAGTCTTTTCAACCTGTGGTTGTAGAAAGTTACCAAGAACTCTGAGAGTGTCAGAAACTTGCACAGGATCTTGGGGTCTGTACACATCAAGGGCAGGACATGAATCCAAGTTTTACTCGCTCTAAAGTCAGCTGTCTCTTCACTGTGCCATGACAGCCTCACTTCTAGTACATAGAAGGCACTTAATGAATGTGTTTTATTATTTTTATTATTATTATTATTATCATTAACTTGATAATATTTCAAGTCATCTCAGAAAACATCTCTTTTCTTGGGTTTCCTGAAAAAATGGAAAATAGTCAAGAAGTCAGAGGCTCACAAATTGAAGGTTGGAATAAACCCTGAAGGTCATTAAGTCCAATTTTTTATAGATAATGAAAATGAGCCCCTTAGAGGCTAAGTGGCTTGCTGAGCATCACAAGGCTAGGAAGGGAATGAGTTGGGATGTGAAACCAGATTATCCTGTTTTCCAAGCCCAGAATTCTCTCCATTTTATCAAACTGCCTCTCAAGCATTGCAGATTGCTCTGAGATTCTGGGTCTTGCATAGCAATCTTGGATGGAGCATTTTTAGTGGCTCTTAGGAAAGCAGGAGCTCAGCTAGTGGCTCCATCCCAATACCCTTGGGCTGGAGGCAATGCCATTCTTGGACCAAACCAGGAGGCTCTTCAGATGAGGACTGCTGTTAGCTGCTACTTTATAGCAAGAGCTGCATAATGAAGAGCACTTCGTTCTGCTCTTCTGAGACTGAAGGCAACACATCTCTGGGCTCTTGTGCTTGATCAACAAAGCTGGCTCTTCTGCTTAAGGTACCTCTGTGCCCTGGATGGGTCAGTATATATGGGGGAGGGAATCATTCAGCATTTGCAATTCTGTGACCTGTTACATTATTGATTCCATGGCAGTGGTGACCTAGATTGGCAATGATCCAAATGAGATTTAATGACGTTGATCTTGAAGTCAGAAGATCTAAGTTTGTTTCCTGCTCTAGTAATCTATGGCTTTGGAAACTTAGTCAAGTCAATTAACCTTTTTGAGCTTCACTTTCCCTCTCTGCAAAATACTTTTGCAATGATACTTCCACTGACATTGAGAAAATGACTTTACAAACTTTAAACTATTATAGCCAAGAGGTAGGTGTTTCAGTACATAGTGGATAAAGTTATCCTCATGAGTTCAAATCCAACTTCAGTTACTTCCTGGCTGTGTGACTCTGGGCATATTACTTAGCCTGTTTTGCCTCAGTTCCTCATCTGTAAAATGAGTTGGAGAAGGAAATGGCAAAACACTCTGGCATCTTTGCCAAGAAAACTTCAAATGGTGTCATAGTCAGATTCAATTGAAAGGCCACAACAACTAAAGTACTATAGTAATGTGATTTATTATTTTTATCAGAGTAAATCCTTATAAGGAGGAGGTATGTCTTATCTAAACTTTCTATGTCCCCTGGAACCTAGCAGAGTATAGTAAGGTATTTTAAAATGTTTAAAATTTTAAATTTTAAAAATAGGATGGAATAGAATGACCTAATGTTGGAAAGGTGGTATGAGAATTTCCCAATCTTATGGCACTTTAATGGAAAGAAGGAAGGAAGGAAAGAAAGGAGGGATAGAGGGAGGAAGGGAGGAAGGAAGGAAGGAAGGAAGGAAGGAAGGAAGGAAGGAAGGAAGGAAGGAAGGAAGGAACGAAGGAAGGAATGAAGGGAGGGAGGGAGGAAGAGAGGGAGGGAGAGAAGGGAGGGAAGCAGGGAAGGAGGAAGGAAGGAAGGAAGGGAGGGAGGAAGGGAGGAAGGATGGAAGGAAAGAAAGAAGGAAGGAAGGAAGGAAAGAAGGAAGGAAGGGAGGGAGGAAGGAAGGAAGGGAGGAAGGAAGGAAAGATGAGAGGGGGGAGGGAAAAAAAAAAGGAAAAATTTTTTAAGTACCCACTCTGGGCTAGGTACTATACTAAGCACTTTCCAAACATCTCATTTGATTCTTACAACAGCTTAGAGAGATAGGTGCTATTAATGATCCCTATTTTACAATTGAAGAAACTGAGTCATATAGAGGTTAAGTGGTTTGTCCAGTGACTGTCATTCTCAACGCCTTTCCCCCCAATTCCTCCCATTCCCTAAGTAAGAGTTATTTAAAAAAGAAGACACGCAAGGAAACAAGGACAAGGAAACAAAGAAGACTGAATTAAGGCTGATTTTCTAAGCCTTCACTGCTCTACTCACAGTCAAGACCAGGACTGGGGCCACCTGTGAATATGGAGAATAAATCATTTTGGTTTACTTTCTGTTACAGTGGAAGACAAATGCTCCTTCATAGACAGGTAGCTGATCTTGGAGACAGGTACACCTAAGTTTGAATTTTACCTCAAACACTTAGTAATTGTATTATCTCCTCAGTTTCTATTTCTCCATCTACAAAATGGAGCTAATGTAAGATAATATTAATAATAGCACCCACCTACAGAGCTGTTGTGAGGATCAAATGAGATAAGATGTTTTAAGTGCTTTGCAAACTTTGGTGTCTATTTAAGAGTTAGCTATTAATAATATTATTATTATTAGCTCCAAGTGGCAGCCATTCTATGGGCTCTAGGCACCTTGAAAACTTGGCTGGCTCTTTATTCTACCCCATGCCACATTTAGAAGCACTTACTCAAAAATCTTTCCCTTGGAGCCTGGGGGAGCTTTAGTGCCTAAGAATAGAATTATAACATTGAATTAGAACATTGGCCAAACCTCAGAATTAGGTAAATTAGGAATCTGGTAAAATGATATAGTTGAAGTAGAGGAGAAATCCGTAATCTTTGTATGTATCGTGGATCCCTTTGATGTCTGATGAAGCCTATGAAAATGTTCTCAGAATAATGCTTTTAAATGCATAAAATAAAATACACAGGATTTCAAAGGAAACCAATTTGATAGAAATGCATTTATCAAAATATTTTTTAAAATATATTCATGAAAGATCAGGAGGATGATTTCAGAGAGGCCTGGAGAGACTTACATGAACTGATAACAAGTGAAATGAGCAGAACCAGGAGATCATTGTACATGGCAACATCAATATTATATGATGATCAATTCTGATGAACATGACTTTCCAATAATGAGAGGATTGATACCAGTTCCAATGATCTTGTGATAAAGAGAGCCATTTACACACAGAGAGAACTAAATGTGGATCACAGCATAACATTCTCACTCTTTTTATTCTTGTTTGCATTTTTTCTTACTCATTTACTTTCCTTTTTGATCTGATCTTTCTTGTGCAGCAAAAGAATTGTATAAATATGTTTACACATATGGGATTTGACAATTTTAACATGTATAACATATATTAGATTATTTGCCATCTAGGGGAGGGGGTGAGGGGAAGGAGGGGAAAATCTGAAACACAAGGCTCTGCAAGGGTCAATACTGAAAAATTATCCATGCATATGTTTTAAAAATAAAAAAGCTTTAAAATTTATATATACATACATACATACATATATATATACATATATATATATATATATGTTCATAAACTCCACGTTAAGAACCCTTGGATTAAGTGATCTCTAAGATCACTTCCAGTTCAGCCATTTTGTAATTCTGTGAGTCCATGGCCCAAGTCAAATTTAGCAACTCCTTTTTCATATATTTAAGGACAATCTCATAAGGATAATAAGAGCTAACATTTAATAATGTTTTAAGGATCATAGACTTCAAATCTGAAGTAAGCTTAGGAGCCATTGAGTCTTACACCTTATTTTATAGATGAGGAATCAAGGCACAGAGAGGTAATGTGGAATTTGCATACAAATCTCCTTATTTCCAAGTCCAGAGCCCTACCCACTACTCCATTACACTTATTATCTCATTTGATATCCTTATATCCAACTTGTAAGGTAGGTGCTATTATTTTCCCTCATTTTACGGTTGAGGAAATGAAAAAGTTTAGGTGGCCTGTACAAGCGCATGCAACCATAAGCATCTGAAGTAATAATAAGTATTCAAGTTCAGGTATTTTGAATCCAAGTTCTGTGCTCATCTACCATGAAGATAGCTCCACAGGGATGATTCACAAGTTTCCATGATTCAAATTAAGGTGCTGGCAAAATTGGCTTCATCATGGACACAAATACCACCCAAAAACCCCATTATTTCAGATGAGAGCATGGACTCTCTTGGCAGTGCTCATGATAAGAACAAGCAAAGAGATTGCCATAGAGATAGATGAAGTTTAAGGTTTATTGACATAGCCTTCCTCCATGGAGCAGACACCTGGTTTCTATAGTATTTTCTAGATACCAAAAAGATGGAAAAGAGAAGGGTAATGTCTAGTGGAACTACCAAGGGACATGTTCCCTAGCAGGGATTTTAAAAGAGATGATTCAGTATTTGGTGGAATTCATTTTTCTTCTGGCTGACTCAAATTCTCTGAGGTAAAATAAGGGAAGAAATCTGACCTTAAGAGTAGCCTGGGGGGCTCTTTGCCAGGGTCAGTCTCTGAAAAATCTGGTACCAGATTAGTGTGATGATTGGTCAGGAGTTGAGTATGGTCCCTACTGGAGTCAGCTACAGAGCAAGTGAGTGAATTGTTTGGGGAGAGGCTGGGAAGTAAGATTGGGAACCCAGTTGAGGGATGGGGGATGAGAGCCCAAGAGACAGGAGTTATTTATAGAATTGATCCATGCCTAAAGGCTTTAAACATGGAGCCTGGAAAGCATTAGGACTTTATAAAGCCTGAGGAGATGCTGAGAAGTTATCGGCACATGTGCAATTTGAGCAAGCTGGTGCAGCTCAGGCTTTGAGTACCACCTGGTGGCTTGCATGGATATAGCAACCCAAGCAGGTGCTCCAAGCCACACCCTTTAGGACTTCCAACCCTCTCCTCAAGGGCACCCACAAAGTCTTAGCACACAAGTTGCAAGGGGGAGATCATACTTTAAAGGTTTAATTTTGAAGTTTAGTGAACTTTTGACCTTATGGAAATTTTCAGTCAAATGATATTTTTTTCAACATTTCACTGAAAAAATATCTTTCAATTTTCTATCTTTTTTTTTTTAAACATTTTCTTCAACCAAACTTTTTTCTTTCTAGTTTAGGATTTAATGTTTGTTTTTCTATCCAGCATACTAGATAGGATTCTAGATTTGGAGTCAAGAAGATCTAAATTTGCATCTTGCCTCAAAAATCTATTCTGTATAAATCACTTAATCTCTTCCAATCTCATCTGTGAAATGGGGATAATAATAGCATCTATTTCACAAGATTGTTGAAAAGATCAAATGAGATAATATGTGTAAAGTACTTTGCAAATAAAATTAGCTATTCTTATTCTCTTTCTTCTGACTCTTTGTGTCACTTAGGATTTCAAGGAAGTCCTGTCTGTTACTGTCAGTGTGCTGTTTGCAGCTGTCACAATCATGTTGATCACTGCTGCTCAATAGGATTTATAACACTTCTATAAAACTGGTCACACTGTTAATTGATCGCATGCATGCTTCATGTTTTATTAACCCCGTTGTTATTTCATGTCTTCTTGTATTTTATTATGTATGTAATACATAGGTTTGGAATATGTCTTACTGTCTATCACTATTAAAATAGTACAGCATGTTTGTAAGCTTGAAATTGCATTATTGCTTTACTTAGTACAATTCTAACTGAAATTTGGATAAAATGAAGATCAAAACTTTAGAAGCATGGTATGCAATAATAAGAAAAACATATAATTTTAACAATTACACTGAACCTAAGCACAAAATTAAGGACATTTTTAGTGCATTGTAGGATGCTCTAAAGGATATGGAGAGATAAGAAGTAATCACTCATAAGTATATGGAGTCACACAAAATCCAAGATTGTTTCTAAAAGTTGCTAGAAACCACAGGTTGTTAACCAACTCTTGAGAGATAAAGAGTTTGAGATCCTACTTAGAAACTAATCACTAAATTTCTTCTGGAGGGAAAAACTTACTTAGACAATTTAAAGCCATAAGGGGAAGAGAATATTTAACTGTAAATAATCTACAGCATCTGAATGACGAAAGATTGCTGTTTAGAAAAGGTATTCATAGGTGGTAATGGGTCTAGAGTTCTCTTAACACAGCTAAGAAGTATCTCAGGTGTGGTCTCATGCCCTCCTGAAAAAAATCCATTGAGTTTTTAAATTACTCATTCAACTGGAAAAAAAATGCAACTTTTGCTAAGTTCAGAAATCGTGTTAAACTAGAAATATTTTAAGGATGAATTTTTTTGGGCAGTAAGCCCAATAAAGAACATGGGAAGATTTTAACCTCTCTATATTTTGTTTGTTCATATTTGTTTGGCTGTTGTCTTACCACTAAATTTGAGCTTTTAGAGAGCAGGGAATGTCTTTTATATTTTTTGTGTCCTCAATTAGCATGGTGCCAGAAACACTGGCATTTAATAAATACTGATTGATTGGAAACTAGAAGATCAAACTGGTGGTGGCAGGACCTTCCATGCAGTGAGCATATTTTATTTCTCATTGCTATTTTACCATGTAAATGGAAGAAACACTATGATTTTGGCATTCATGTAGACAGATTATCAGAGACTGGTACTGGGAGAAGCAGAAAAGTCCAAAGAAACAGATGAAGTCCCATTAGTACAAATGAACAAGGGTTTGCTATACCACAGAGAACTGAATAGACCAAGCTGATAGTGAGACAAGAAATTGGTAAATTTTGAGCTGTTGATATAAAAAGATCAACTGAGGATAATACTGAGACTACCAAGAGTGATCTAATAAAGGAAAATCCAACTTCAAATGGACCTAAAATAGTTTTTCCCATATGGAAGACATGGTCCCACTGCATTATAAGCTAAATTCTAAGGAATCAGCTTTAAAAAAACAAAGATGGAAAGAGGTCCTCCCAGATGCACAAAATGCTAAGCCTGACCTCATTTCCAGTTGTTTATTTGGTTCATTTCCCCTGGAGTCATAGAATATCATGTAAAAGGGAATGTCTATGGTCAGACCTGTACTTTAGGAAGGTCACTAATAGCTGAGTGGAGGAGGTACTGGATGGCATGGAGATCAACCAAAATTATTGCAATAAATCAGGCCAAATAGGAAATATTGAGGGCCTCACCAGGGTGGTTGGCAGCAGTATCAGAGTAGTGCATGAAAGAGATGTTATGAAAGTAAAAATTGATGGGCTTTTTCAACATATTGGATATAGGGCATGAGAATGGGAGAGGAGTCAAGAATGACAACTGTGATGTGAACCTGTCCAACTAAGGTAAAAGTTATAGGAAGAGAGAAAGGTTTGAAAAGAAGGAAAAGAAGGAATATAGCCCACATTACCCCCCAAAAAGTGAATGTGCAATCAAAAGTGGAGGGTTTCACTGTTAAATTTGTCACTTGAAACATTTGATTAGGTTATTTCCCTTCGTATCCAACTCTTTATGACCCCATTTGGGGTTTTCTTGGCAAAGATACTGGAGTTTGCCATTTCCTTCTCCAACTCATTTTACAGATGAGGAAACTGAGGCAAACCAGGTTAAGTGACTTGCCCAGAGTCACCCAAGTAGTAAGTGTCTGAGGCCAGATTTGAATTAAGATTTACCTGACTCCAAGCCTCCATCCAATCTGTCATCTAGCTACCCATATCTTTAAATATTTTGGATCTCATGTAATTTTATAAGAATTGTAAAATTTTTCACCAAGTGGGGAAGAAATGTAACCTTTGCTATTTGCTACCATAATTTCCTGATACACTGCAGCCGCTTCTTTTCCCCCTGCATCTTTTTAGATCCTTAAGCACCAAAAAACAATGTAAGTATGGAGCTGAATAACCACTCTGGATATATAGCAAAGAGTAGTTTCCAGGAGTTAAGCTGATGTCATACATTCAAAAGGCCTGATGTTGTGTTTTGTAGTATGGTACACAGTAGGCTCTTAATAAATGTTTATTGATTGATTTACAGTTTTCACTTTTTCTGGCTGACTCAGACTCCTGGTCTATGACTGTACGAGCCTAGGAAGAGACCCAACATCCAGACTAGCAGTTTTCTAGGATCACTCATGGAAGTTTCAAGCAGCAGATTCAACTGGTTAATAGGCTGGGAATTGAGTGCATTCTCTTCTGGAATTGGAATTGATGCTCATCACTAGCCAAACAGAGAAATAGGGTAGACCAATTGTGGTAAAGTGGTTCCCCTTTATTTCATTCCTTTTGACTAAGAAACTGAGAAAGTCTGAGTAAACATCCTTGGGTTGATGCATGGATAGGACTCAAAAGATAGAGTGAGGGAAGTGGAATTCATTTCTAAAAGTGGCAGTAGCAGCTTGTCTTCAGCTATTTGAGAGTTAAAAAAAATTACACTTTAATTTTTTTCCACTCTAAGTCAATGCAGTCAGTTTATATGCTGAGCATGTTCTTTGGGCATATGCTGAAAAGAGAAGTGAGCAGCAAGGCAGGGGAGAGACTAAAGACATGATCTGAGTGGAGTGGCTGGCAGGAAGAAAAGGTCAGGGATACCTCCAAGTCAACATTCTGCACTATTAGAAAATGTTGCTTTGTCCCAAGCTCCAGAATTGCTTGCAAACTTGACCATCTTGATCCACTGGAAAACTACAATGCAAAGGCATTTCAAAAACTGCTTCACTGTGCAAATTCCCTTTGCCTTTACTCAGGGTTAAGAACAATAGTAATAGCATGACACTTGACAAATCTCACCTCATTTGATTCTCACAACTCTGAAAGTTTAGTGCCTTATTATCTCTATTTTACAGTTGAAGAAACTGAATCAGACAGCAATTAAATGACTTGCCTTAGACCACCCAACTTGTAAATTTTGAAGCCAGATTTGAACTTAGGTTTTCCTAACTCCGGGTCCAGAATTTAGGCTAACTAACTAACTAAACTGAAGCCCCTGAAGTCAATCAATACCTGTTACCTGGTTGTGTGTGCCAGAGTTTGGTAGAAGTTGAGGGTAAAAGCACATCATAGTTTTTAAATAGATAGCAAAATATTACTTTTTTGTTCATTTGATGCCCATGATTACATCAAGTAGATGAATGGCTGCTTATGCTATGTCTTGTCCCTTGACTAGGACTCTGTAAATTTTGACACGGCCAGGGAGGGACTTTCCTACTTGGAAAACTGGGGCTTATACTTGGATGATTGGCTAAATCCACACTGATAATAATTCTTTAATTAACAGGGTCATCAGCTGTCACTCAATCAAAAGCAGAATTAAGGGACAACAATCATTACATTAAATTTATAAACTCCTGGAGAGCAGGGACTTTTCCTTTTTTTTTTTTTTTTTTTTTTTTTTTTGGTATCCTCAGCGCTTAGCACCATGCCTGGCACATAGTAGGTACTTAATAAATAAATGTTTATTAGTTGATTAAGGGACAGCAGTCATTACATTAAATTTGTAAGCTCCCTCTAAGGCAGGAACTTTTCCTATTTTTATATCTTCAGTGCTTAACACAATGCCTGGCACATAGTAGGTATTTAATAAATAAATGTTTATTAGTTGATTAAGGGACAGCAGTCATTACATTAAATTTGTAAGCTCCCTCTAGGGCAGGAACCTTTTCCCTTTTTTTTGCATCTTCAGTGCTTAACACCATGCCTGACACATAGTAGGTACTTAATAAATATTTATTAGTTAATTGATTGATTTACTGATAATTTCTCTGGGAACCTTAGAAAGCTTATCATTTCCTCGTAAGCTCCTTTTTATGATGAGTAAAATATATAAGAGCACTGGTATAGTCCAGAGTTTGGTAAATAGAATCAGGTTAGTGGCTAGCATTGCCCTCTTGTGGCTAAATATATATAAATATATTCATTTCTATAGGAAGAGATAATTTTAGACTGGTGGCCTATATTTTAAAATGGCCTATTTTCAGACCAATATGCTATAATAAGGCAGTGAGAGTCAACCAGCACTGATGATTATGGGACTGCCTATGAGAAGAGCTGCTGGGGTTTGGCTGCCACAGAGTAAGTGAGAGTCTCATTTAAGTGCTGCTTAGCAACAAGGACTTGGGGAAAATGCTGGTAAGATTAGCTTTGTCATTGATTGCCTGAGTTAGGTATTCTGATAGTATATAATATGGTTCTTAACTTATCCAGACTCACAAGAAAATGGGTTTTATTTTGGGGTTCACTAGGGAATCATCCTTTTCAATGGCAAGAGAAAGCAGTTCTGCCCTGACTGAGAGGGGAGCCTTAATTCTGAGTCCAAGGAAACCCCACATTCTTGGAAAGTAGGGCAGGAGATGAAGCATTGAAAGGGAAAGACCTGATAACTCTTAATTAGATGGCTTGCCCAGAGCCACACAGCTAGTCACACTTAGGTCTTCCTACCTACAAGTTCAGCATTCCATCCATTACTTTGCCAAGGAGAAGAATAAGAGGCAATGAGTGTGGGCAAAATTGAGAGTTGATGTCAGGGAAAATCCTAACAATAAGAGCCAAAAAAAAAAGAAATGGGCTATTTTAGAAGGTGGTCTTTTTTCTCTGACTGGTGGTCACATGCCAAATATGGCCCAGTGGGTGTTATTTTTCAGGTATGGGATAGACAAAATGGCCCTTGAAATTCAGAGAGTCTCTGGTTTTGTAGATATTTCAGGTACAAAAATAAGTATCACATAAAGCACAATGTGCTGGGAGCCAAACAAACAAAAAAGAGAATGAATGAATACTTGATTAAGTGAGTGAATAAAAAAAGAACATCAAGAGAAAATGCTGTATAAAATTAGAGGAAGAACTCATCACCTAGGATTGGATGGGGAGTGGTATGCTCAGGGAAGGCTTTATAGAAGAGGTGGTCCCTTAGCTGAGTCTTAAAGGAAGGCACACAATAGGTATGGATGAGGAGAAAATGCATAATTGGAAAAGAGGGAAGGATGATTTAGAGAAATATCTATTACAGTTTGGCTAGAATATGAAGTAGACAAAGGGATATATGGTAAAGTGAGGAAAGGAAGGAAGATTAGAAGTTAGATTGTTGAAAGCCTTGAAAGTCAGATGAAGAATTATATATTTCATCTTGGAAAAGTACTTTAGATTCGTGGATAGGAACCCTCCTCAAAGTCAAAAATACTGAATTTAATCCTCTCCTCTAATATATACTCTTGGTCTGCATGACCCAGTAGAGACTTCATGCTATAACCAACTTTCATAAAACAAGTTGCTGAGAAAGTACTGATCTACATTGGTAGAGTTTTCTAGCAATGAATTCTAGGTCCAATACTTATCCCTTGATTTTATCCTTTGGACCGTTGGAGGTCATTGATGAGTATGAGCAAATTGATATGATAATTAGCAACAGTGTGAAGTAACAATGGGAAAGAGCACAAACTCATGAAGGAAAACCAACGAAAAGGGTATACAATAACTCAAGCGAGGAAGATGAGGGCCATAAGCAGAGATGTTAGTGAAAAGCAGAATCTGGATGTGGGAAATACTTCTGAGGCAGAATTGAAAGGGCTTGAATTTTGAATTGGATATAGATAAAGAAGTAGGGAAAGTGGAGTATAGTATTTCATTCAACTGACAAAATTCTCCAAATTTACTTATCATATTTTCTCGATCCTCATCCTTCTTGACACTGCCAATCACCCTCTTCATCTTAATGCTTTTTCCTCTCTAGGTTTTTGGAGTATTGTTCTTTCCTGGTTCATCTCATATCTGTCTGATGTATCCTTACTCTCCTTTGTTGGATCTCCTTAATTACTAACCATGGGTATCTCCCAAGGGGGGATCTTGGGCCCTCTTTTCTTCTTCCCCTATATGGTTTCAGTTATCACTTTCTCTCTCTCTCTCTCTCTCTCTCTCTCTCTCTCTCTCTCTCTCTC
>JAJPUD010000066.1:219521-234694 GCA_023553655.1 Myrmecobius fasciatus
ATATATATATATATATATATATATATATATATATATGTATATGTATATGTATATGTATATTCTGAGATGTTTATCTAATCCTATCCTCTATTCTGATTTCTGATCTCAAATTTCTATTGGGCATCTTGAACTAGATGTTCCATAGACATTTAAACTCAATATGCCCAAAATTTGACTCATTATCTCCCCCCATCCTCAGACTTTTCTATCTTCCTAACTTCTCTATTACTGTCAAGGGTACTACCATTCTTTCAGTCCCCCAGGCTTGCAAACTCCCAATTCTTAGCTCTTCACTATCTCTCCACTCCCTTCCCCCAACATCTAATCTTGGGTCTTGTTGAATGCATGTCTCTTGTTTATGCCTCCTTCTCTACTTTAATACTTCTACCACCATACTACAGATCCTCTTTACCTCAATTTAGCATTGCAATAGATTACTGATGGTGTCTCTATTTCAAGTATCTCTTCACTCTATTCCAACCTCAACTGAACAGTCAAAATGATCTTACTAACACACAGATCTGACCATGTCATCCAGTGGCTTCCTATTACCTCCAATATCAATATTAAATGCTCTGTTTGTTTTTGAAAACCTTCTATAACCTATCTTTTTTCCATTTTCTTATATATTACTCCCCTCCATTATGATCCACTGACCTCCCTGGTACTCCTTGAGCATTCCATTCCATTTCCTGACTTGGTACATTATCACTGGTTGTCCCCCATGTTTAGAATGTACTCCCGCCTAACTTCTGGCTTCTTGACTTCCTTCAAGGCTCAGCTAAAATCCTACTTTTAAAAGAGATCTTTCACATCTTAAAGGAAGGAAAGGGCCCCACATGTGCAAGAATGTTTGTGGCAGCCCTTTTTGTAGTGGCTAGAAACTGGAAACTGAATGGATGCCCATCAATTGGAGAGTGGCTGAATAAATTATGGTATATGAATGTCATGGAATATTATTGTTCTGTAAGAAACGACCAGCAGGATGATTTCAGAGAGGCCTGGAGAGACTTGCATGAACTGATGCTGAGTGAAACAAGCAGAACCAGGAGATCATTATACACGGCAACAAAAAGACTATATGATGATTAACTCTGATGGACGTGGCTCTCTTCAACAATGAAATGATTCAAACCAGTTCCAATTGTACAGTGAAGAAAGCCATATACACCCAGAGAGAGGGATATGAAATATGGACCACAACATAACATTTTCATGCTCCCTATTGATGTTTGCTTGCATTATGTTTCCCTTCTCAGATTTTTTTTTCTTGTAGATCTGATTTTTCTTGCACAGCAAGATAACTGTATATATATATATATATATATATATATACACACATACATATATATATATATACACATATTCTATTTGTCAAGTATTTTAACATAATTAACATGTATTAGACTTCCTGCCATCTAGGGGAGGGGGTGGAGGGAAGGAGGGAAAAATTTGTAACAGAAAGCTCTGCAAGGGTCAATGATGAAAAATAACCCATGCATATGTTTTGCAAATTAAAAGCTTTAATAAAAAGAGAGAGAGAGAGAGAGAGAGAGAGAGAGAGAGAGAGAAAGAGAGAGAGAGAGAGAGAGAGAGAGAGAGAGAGATCTTTCCCATTTTCCTACACTGCAAATAACTTCTTCTCTGGATTACCTCTAATTTACCCTAAACATGTTTTGCACATACATGGTTACTTTCATGACACTTCCCCCATAAGAATGTGAATTCCTTGAAGACAGGATTTTTTTTTTTGCCATTCTTTGTATCCTCACAGCTTAGTAAATAATAAACACAATAAATGTTTGTTAACTTGCTGATTATTTTATAAAACTTAGAGAGTCTAAACCCCAATTATCTTACTAGATTAGCCCACTGGCAGTCTATTTTGAGAGTTATATTCTGACAGACATACCAAGATGTATTTCCTAGGAAGTTGGGCTGCTCTCAATAATGTGACTGTTTATTCAATATTCATTTAACAAATATCTATTAAGTATTTGTAATGTATATGTCCTTGTGCCAGGCAATGGGGATAAAGAGATGAAATGAGACAAGTCTTGTCTTCCAGGAGTTTTTCCCACTAATCTGATTTCCCTCTCATCTCCCCTAACTCTCACAATCATTCCACCATGTCATTAATGCCCACTTCATTCTTATCTCTCTCCCTATTGACCCCTTGTCTTCCTTGGATCCTTCCTGATTCCTCTGGGTAGAAAGTAACCATTCCCTGCTCAAATGTTAGAGCTCTTTGGATCTTGGATTATGTTGTTGTTACAGAATTCTGTCAGTAAGGTCCAACTCTATGTAGTTCCCTTTGGGGTTTTCTTAGCAAAGATCCTGAAGTAGTTTGCTATTTCCTTCTCCAGCTCATTTTACAGATGAGGAAATGAAGACAAACAGGATGTGATTTACTCAGGGTCATACATTTAGTAGATGTTTGAAACTGAATTTTAAACTCATGAAGAACAATGAGATGATTCAGGTCAATTCCAATAGACGTGATGGAGAGAGACATCTGCATCCAGAAAAAGAACCATGGGGACTGAATGTGGATCACAACATACTATTTTCACCTTTGAAAATAAATAAATAAAATAAACTCATGAAGATAGTCTCCCTGATTCCAACCAAGTCCAGTGATCTCTCCACTGTGCTACCTATCTAATCCATATAACATTACATTTATTTACATGTCAGTTACTCCCTATCATATTGTAAGCCCTTTAAGGAATCATATGTTGTTTTCAACTTTGTATTGCTAAGGCTAATCAAATGGCAGAGTCTTAGCAAGAAATTGACAAATGTTTGTAAAATTGAATAGCAATTACTATGTCAGAGCATAGTGCTAGGTATTTGTGGTAATTAAAGTTTAGATAAAGTAGGGTTCCTGCCTTTTAGGAGATTATAGCATAAAAAGTGAATTGAATTGAACTCCTGCATAGGGGAGATACAAAAAATTGCTAGCAAAAGATAAAGGAAGGCCCTCCCTAAGCCTTGAAGAATTTCAGGAATGAGGTTGGGGGGGAGGGAGACTTATGGTCTAGAAAGCTCATTATTTCATTTGATAAGAATTCATATTTACATACCCCCTTATAGTTAATTAAGCTCTTCCTTTAGAACTTCTCTGTGAGGTAGAAATAGTATAAGGATTAGCAATCTTTTCCACTAAAGAATCAGATAGTAAACATTTTAGACTTTGTGGGGCAAGGAGTCAAGTCAAGGATATTATCTAAGTACTTAGATAGTCGGAGAGGAAACAAATTTCCACAGTTTTTTTTTTTCATTGATAAAATTCAAAATATAATGTAAATGAGTGTAATTATTTTTAATATAGGTCTAGTGAGGTTAGATTCTTTTTGGAAAGATAATACTTCATTTAACTGGAGTTCAAAGTTAGTGTTCTTTATCATCAAAATAGATTGCAAATGTTCATCTGCAATAATGAGATTTTTGCATGTTACATCTTTGGAAATGTCTTTTCACATAGATAGGTACTGCCAAATTCTGATATCAGTCCATGAACATAGGGTTTTAATTAAGCCTATTTATCACTTGGAAGATATTTATAGAATTCTATTAGATTCTTCTCTTGATATTTGTTTGCATTTTAACATGGCATTACATTGAAGATTAAAGTCAAATAGAAGCTCATCAATTGCACAATGAAATGGATTTTGAAATACGGAAATAATTTTTGCACTTGAATCAAAATCTGAAGAAAACTGCTGGGATTGTAGTTTGAGTTCAGAAAATATATCTGCTGCAAATTTGTGTGGGAATGGAGATCTCACTTTTTGTTGTAACTTTTGACAGCACAGGAAGTATATGAAGCAGCTTGATATTACTTGTTATTCAAACAATGTTAGTTGTCATCAAAATTTACTTATCACAGCATAAATTTTGCATGTAAGTACTACTTTTCCTTGTAGTTTTAGGCTGAATTAATTAAGAATCATTATCAAGTCTGCAGCAAAAGCTAATTTTCAAACACTTAATATGTTCAATAATAATGGTTGAAAAATGGTTTCATTCAGAAAAATTTCAGTCTTAGCCTTGAGCTCAGAAAGTCATAACAAACATCCCCCCCCCCTTCTTTTCTTGTTTTGATGAGTATGCACTGGTTAAAAAAAATAAAATGTCATGATACAGCAATACATGTGGCACTCGAAATGCTGCCGAACAGCAGTGAGAAGCAATGAGAGCTCCACATATGGTCTCTGTCGCAACTATTCCAACTGCCATTGTAGCATGAAAGCATCCATAGACAATATGTAAATGAATGAGTATGGCTTTGTTCCAATAAAACTTTATTTATGGACACTAAAATTTGAATTTCATGTCATTTTCATGTGTTTTGAAATCATTTTTAAAAATTTTTTTTTCAATCATTTAAAACTGTAAAAACAACTCTCAGTGATGGACCACTTACAGTAGGCTTAGTTTACTGATCTTTGATATAATGACTAGAGAGGGCCAGAATTGGATTCTGGATATCTGAGTTCAACTCCTCCCTTAGACACTTAACTAGTATGTAACCCTATGAAAAATCATTTAAGCTTTCTCAGTCTCACTTTCCTCTTTTGTAAAATTGGATAATAATAGCATGTACCTCACAAGGTTGTCTGAGGATCAAATGAGGTAATTTATCAAGTACTTTGTAAGGTTTTTAAAAAATTAATTTGGCAAATCTTAAAGCTCTATATAGACGTTAGCTAGAAATCTGAGACTTAGACCAGTGACTTACTTAAGGCTGCATAACTAATAAGTAGCAGGGCCAGTCATGTCTTCTTAGTCTTCAGTTTCCTTACATGATATAAGGCTAATAATAAGTGCGCTCTCTATGTCAAAAAAACATTTTAATGATGAAAAATATATATTTCATATTATGTCATTAATTAATATTGATTAATATTTAATTAACATATGTAATTGCCAAATGCCTTATCAATGGTGTTTTTGTTTTTTTATTTGGGATACAAATTACTCAGTACCAGTTCTCTCATGAGTAATTCATAGTAGATCTCAGATGACAGCATGCTAGAGCTAGATGAGACCTTTGAGATAACTTATTCTAATACCTTAACATTATAGATTTTTAAAATGAGGTTCAAAGGGTGACTTGCTTAAGACCAAAATCATAGCAAGACAAAAGGCAAAGCTGGAATCCTAGAATTTTATATCATAAAACTCTAGAACTAGAAGGGAATTTAGATATTTTCTAGACCAAGGGTTCTTAAACTAGGGTCCATGAACTTGATTAAAACAAAACAATTGATTATTGTTTAGTTGTTTTTCAGTCCTATTTAACACTTTGCAGTGCTTTAGGCGGTTTTCTTGGCAAAGATACCAGAATAGTTTGCCATTTTCTTCATCTCATTTTACAGATGAGGAAACGGAGGCAAACAGAGTTAAGTGACTTGCCTGGAGTTGCACAGCTAGTGAGCATCTGAAGCTGGATTTGAACTTAGGAAGAAGAATTTTCCTGACTCTGGGCCTAGCACTCTATCCACTGTATCACCTACTTGCAATATATAGCTAAAATATAGCTATTTCCATTTAAAGTTAGTTCCTTTGCAATTCTGTTTTATTTTTTATATTTAAAAACATTATTCTTAGTAAGGGTATACAGAGATCTTCACAAGATTGCCAAAGGAGCCCATGAAACTAGTTTAAGACCCACTAATCCAATCCAATCTCATATTCTATCATGAGGAAATTTTTGAAATGACTTGTCCAAAGCCAAACGACTAGATCATCTGTTCTCAAATTTCATTCTTTCTTTTATGCCTCATTCAACTACTTTCTATAAAATTCCTCAAAATGCCACCTGTATAAGCACCTGTCACATTCCCAACAGGTTGATTAATTTCCTGTTTTACTGGGAAACTTATAATATTAGGACTTAGAACTGGAATAGATCTTAGAAGTCTCCTAGTCTAGCTTCAGGAACTAGAACCCCATTAGGTGAACAGGTGTAAGAATTACCTTCCTCATGGGCTTATTCTGGGAACCCATAAAATGTATTATGTAACAATTGACAAAAAATGAATTTGATATTTCAATAATTAATAATAGATGTATAATGATCACCTAATATTTCAATTTAAGGCAGAGTTTCATTTACTTCCATGGCAGTCTAAATGCTTTCAAAACACTGATGCCCCAGAAGAGAAAAACAGTAGGGGGAAGTCATTACCATGATGCAAAGAAAAGGGATTTTTCCTCCCCATTCCCCTACATTCCAAGGTTCCCCCCCCCCTGTTGTTTTAGCAAGGCTTCCTAGAACATATGGCAAATTAATCACTAAAACTGTCGTTACTTAGATTCACTTAGTATGAGCTAGGTAGTGTCTGTAGAGTAAACCTGAAAAACCACATGGTATTCATTGACTATCAAATGATTCATCAGGGTCACTTCCCCAGTAGATTGTGAATTTAGTTCTGATTCATGCTTTCCCCTCCCTAAGTGCCATTAACTAAATTGTGTTTGCCAATGCCTAATTAGAGGTGATGGTACATGTTAATTGCCAACATTTTTCAGCAGCCGGTAAAGTATCAATTTTGAAAGAAGGAAAAAAATTACAATTCCATGTTTGATAGGATGGGGGATATACTGTGACTTTAATAAATGGCTTCATTGTGTCTGTGGGAGTTAAGGGATAATTGAGGGGCAACCAGGTAGCCCAGTGGATAGAACCAGAACTGAAGTCCAAAGGATATGAGTTCAAATAAGGCCTGCGACACTTGCTAGTTGTGTTCCCACGGTCAAGTTGCTGAACTCTGTTTGCCTCAATTTTTTTCAGCTAAAATGAATTAAAGAAAAAAATTGCAAATAACTCCAGTATTTTTTCCAAGAAAACCCCTCCTGGGGTCATGGAGAGTAAGTCACAACTGAAAAAAGACTGAACAACAAATATGCCCAATGTGAAGCCACCAGGTAGCTAGAATTATATATCAGAAAGTCAATATCCTTTACAAATAAGTAATAAATCCTCATAGTACAAATATAAAGAATCCTTGAAAATTCAACAAATGAACTGTGTAGAACTGGACTAGCATTACAGACAGTACTATTGCTCACAATTGCCTGAATATAACACTGACCCATAAATATTTCAGAATAATGTTTTTAATAGCTGTAGCTGTACCAAATGTCCTTCAGCTCAAGCTCCTTGGAATAAAAAAAGGTTTAAAAATATAAAGACATGAAAGTCAAAATTATTTGAAAATGTATAAAGTACATATCTTCCCTGTCATTCTGTCTACTCTTGCAGTTAACCCTCCCAAAAAAGTGCTTTTTGTGAACTTACAAAAGACATACCTGTGTCCCAGCATTCTTATACATTTGTTGAAAGCAGTCATTTTATCTGAGTGATAGTCTAAAAAATATTAAATACAAAAGCATAATAGCAGGAGAGGGACTTTTCTTAAGACAGTTTCTATCTGAAATCCATCAAACAAAATAATAATAGTAATTTACATTATAACACACCTTAGTGTTTTTAAAGTTTTGGGCTTATATTATCTCATTTGACCACAGATCCTCAAAGTTGCTCTTTTAGATACATGGAATAGGTATGGTTATCTCCATTTTCCAGACTAAGCAGCTAAGTCTCTGACAAGTTAAGGGACTTGCCTATGGTCACACAGCTAATAATAGTCGGGTTTCTCAGACTCCCAGTTCAGTACTCTATCAGACTCCTTAACACAAAAAAGGGATAGGTAGACAGAATAAAAGCACTGGTGAATATTCACAGATAGAGCACCAGAATCCAAAGGAATTCTAATTATCTCTTATCTGACTTTCTCTCAAAGACCTTAGTTTCTCTGCTTATTCTAAATTTGGCCTATTTATTTGTTTATATTTTTGCTGAGGCATTTGGAATTAAGTGACTTGCCCAGGGTCACACAGCTAGGAAGTGTAAAGTGACTGAAATCACATTTGAACTCAGGTCCTCCTGACTTCAGGGCTGATGCTCTATCCACTGCACCATCTAGCTGCCTACAATTTGATATATTTAAATTGCAACTAGGGAGGGACAGAACCATGATGGAGAAATGGCAGTCTGAGCTCTCTCAAATTCTCCTCCTAACAACTTGAAATAATGCTTCAAAAAAGAATTCTGGAGCTGCAGAAGACACAAAAGGATGGAGTGAAGCAATTTTCCAGTCTAAGACAATTTAGAACACTGGCAGGAAAGGTCTATCTCATCAGGTCAAGAGTGGTCCCCCAAAGGCTGAGTCAGAGCCCCAGGAAATTAACAGCAGGTTGTGGGGGTGACTGAATCAGCTATGGCAGTGGTAGCTTCCACAGCTCTAAGCCCATACATAGTAAGGGAATTGGACAACTGGTCAGAAGATTATGGGGTACTCATTGCATGGGGTGCAGGACTCTGTTTCATTGCCAGTAGATGGATCTGAGACAACCTGAGTGGCAGTCCTAGGGTGAGGAGGAGAATGACACACCTGAGCTTGCAACTGCAGAGGAGCCAGAACTTTAGTCTGGAAGCCAACTTCCAGAATGGCAAAGAGTGCTAGTGGTCACTCAAGAGCAGAGCACAGTAGAGCAGTAATTGTACCTCCCTGTAGATCATACCACATTAGAAAAACTAAAAACTTACAGACCCCTAGAACTAGCTTTGAGAGCAGCTGCAAGAAAGACTTGGAGATTGGAATAGTTATCCTTCCATCTGGAGAGCA
Source organism: Myrmecobius fasciatus (assembly GCA_023553655.1). Taxonomy (NCBI): domain Eukaryota; kingdom Metazoa; phylum Chordata; class Mammalia; order Dasyuromorphia; family Myrmecobiidae; genus Myrmecobius; species Myrmecobius fasciatus. The sequence continues at coordinate 228,221 of JAJPUD010000066.1, forward strand.
GAGTCCTACTTTAACAGAATTTAAAGTCAAGAAATAGTCTGGAAAAATAAGCAAATCACAAAAACAGAACTCAGCCATAGGAAATCACTGTGGTGACAAGGAAGGTCAAAACACAAACTCAGAAGAAGGCAATGCAGTCAAACATGCTACATCCAAAACCTCCAAAAAAAAAAAAAGAAAGAAAGAAAGAAAAAAAAAAATGAATTGGTTTCAGGCCCCCAAAGAATTCTTGGGAGAACTCAATTTTTTTTTTAGAAATCTAATACAAATGATATAAAAAAAAAATCACAAAAAGACTTGACAGTTTGGTAAAGGGAGCACAAGAAAATTTTGAAGAAAATAGCACCTTAAAAAAATAATAATAAATAATAGGCCAAATGAAGAGGCACAAGAATCCACTAAAGAGAACAGCTCCTTAAAAAGTAGAATTGGTCAAATGCAAAAAGAAGTACTAAAGCTCACTGAAGAAAACAATTTCTTAAAAATTAGAATTGGTCAAGTGACATTCTGACATCAAGAAACAATAAAACAAGATCAAAAGAAAGAGAAAAAAAAAAGGAGACCATGTAAAACATCTTATTGGAAAAACAACTGATCCAGGAAAAACAAACAAACAAACAAACAAACAAACAAAAAAAAACCCAGGAGAGATAATTTAAGAATTATTGGATGGGGCAGCTAGGTGGTGCAGTGGATAGAACACCAGCCCTGAAGTCAGGAGGATCTGAGTTCAAATCTGGTCTCAGACACTTAACATTCCCTAGCTGTGTGACCCTGGGCAATTGCCTCATCAAATAATAATAACTTGTTATTATGATTATTTTATATATAATTGAGGAAAATAAAAATATTAAATACATTTTTAAAAATAAATTGTAGCTAGAAATTTGATGCCCCAGGCAAACTAAGATTGTATACAGCCTATATCACAAATTCTGACTGTTCAACTCAGAAACAGTTGAAAAGTTAGAAAGAGGTAGTAGCACTAAGTTAGAGAACAACAACCTTGGGGTGAAATGAATGGAGAACCTGAAACCATGGTAATGGGCAAAAGGTACACTTCAGAGAAGAAACATTCTCTTCCCTCCCTCTCTCCATGTTGTTACCTTTTGATAAAGCCCTGGCCACTTGTCCTATCTACAAAGCTGTATACATTTGTAAGTACAATTCCTTTTCTCTTTATCATAATTAAAGTGCATTAACCCCTCCATCTCAATATTTATGAACTATCCATAACTGCTCTGTGGCTTAGAAAGAATTATAGGCATGATTGTTGGTGGAACTGTGAACAGATCCAGCCATTCTGAAGAGCAATTTGGAGCTATGCTCAAAAAGTTACCAAACTGTGCATACCCTTTGACCCAGCAATGTTTCTATTGGGCTTATATCTCAAAGAAATCATAAAGAAAGGAAAGGGCCCCACATCTGCAAGAATGTTTGTGGCAGCTCTTTTTGTAATGGCTAGAAACTGGAAACTGAACAGATGCCCATCAATTGGAGAATGGCTGAATAAATTATGGTATATGAATATTATGGAATATTATTGTTCTGTAAGAAATGACCAGCAGGACGATTTCAGAGAGGCCTGGAGAGACTTGCATGAACTGATGCTGAGTGAAATGAGCAGAACCAGGAGATCATTATACCGGGCAACAACAATACTATACAACGATCAATTCTGATGGACATGGCTCTCTTCAACAATGAAATGTTTCAAACCACTTCCAATTGCTCACTGAAGAAAGCCATATACACCCAGAGAGAGGGATGTGAAATGTGGACCACAACATAACATTTTCATGCTCTCAATTGATGTTTGCTTACATTGTGTTTCCTTTATCTGATTTTTCTTTCTTGTAGATACGATTTTTCTTGCACAACAATGAAAAGTGTGGAAATATGTATACATATATTCGATTTGTTAAGTATTTTAACATAATTAACATGTAGTAGATATCCTGCCATATAGGGGAGGGGTAGGGAGTAGGGAAGAAAAATTTGTAACAGAAAGCTTTGTAAGGGTTAATGTTGAAGAATTACCCATACATATGTTTTGCAAAAAAAAAAAAAGAGAGAGAGAGAATTGTAGGCATGTATATGGCTTCATATTACTAAACCAGATCAATGTAGAAACTAAGAATGTCAATGTGACTGCATGTACAATGCAGGCTCTAAGATCACTTTCCCAACCTATACTTGAACTAGCATGTTTGGTCCCCAGAATATGGACCTTTGTGGTGTATTACTGTCACTCAGAAGCCTCTATTTTATGTGTTCCTCTATATTATCAAATGAGCAGTTACTATTTCCCCAATGTCAACTGAACAATTCAAATCAATTAATTTTACAAAGGAATATTTGCCAAGAAATTATATCAAAGAACAAAGTACAAAAAAAAAAAAAAAAAGATTTCCCCAGGCGGGAGTACTGTGTACATACCTACTCAGTCTCTAAGGAGAGTGAACTCAAACTTAAAATGGTTTCATTAAACATTCCTTCTTCCTCTATTTTGGCAAGGAATAGGGAAGTAATTTCTTCAAGGTTCTGGGAGGCTTTCTCTCTCTTTAAAAGTATTCATCACATTCACTTGTGCTGGTATGGCATAGGCAATAAAAAAGTTGCTCCCTTGCTAGGGTTTTGGCTGCCTAGGTTATTCACTAGAGCTAGGTCAAGCAGGGCCAAGTAATTCTTCAGGGCTGGCTCCTCACTGAACATATGGATACTGCTATTAATCAGATCTAAGGGGCCTGTCTTTCAAATTTTACAAGGACATGACCTAAGCCTCCAATCATTTACCTGAGATCAGGAAAGAATAAAGAAGGAATAATGCATTCACAAACATAGGATAGTTATGTAAGCATACATCAGCCATGACAGTCATTGTTCTTCTCCCACTTGAGACCTATAATAATTTTTCTCCTCACTTGAGAGTCAAGGAAATCATGCAAGGGAGTTAATACAGGCAAACCTTTGGTATACACACTCAATTCTGACTCAGGGAGCAATTAAAAGGTTTTTCATCGCCATACAACTAACAGGAAAGATTCAAGGCTATCTCTGCTCTTTCAGAAGGTAGAAGAGAAAGGCTTCTTCCATTTGGCTTGATATCAGGTCAACATGTTGCACATGTCCTAGATCCTCATTGAACATTCTTCCCATTAAACTCATCTTGTTTCTTTCTGGTGTATGCTCACTCAATTAATTTGTATACTAACAATAAACCTCAGAGTGAAATCCAATCAATATAAAACTTTATCTACACTCCTGAGGACTGATTTGTGACTTGACCAATAGAGCCAGAAAGGACTTTAAATAGCATTTGTCCATCTCTTGTCCCCTCTTATTATAGGTAGAGCAACTGAAGCCCAGAGCAGGAAAAGAGTTAGACAGAGTTGGTCCTAAAATTCAGTTCTCATGACTTCCAGGCTTATGTTTTCATACTTAAATGAGAAAAGGGATGGGGGTAGTGATGGGGTGACCAAGAACAAGAATTTTATGCATCCTCACTCTTTTGCCATTTCAATAGACAAGAGTGCTGGAGTTTACAAACCAAGCTCTAGAGGATTTAGCCCCTTCTTTTCTGAGCTCTTCCTTTTCTCCTAATTGATGGCCCTTTCATTCTCAGTACATCTAGTCCCAGCTCCAGTTATGCTTTATTTATTTTGCTTTTTGGCCATCTCTTTGCTAATCATCATATTCTCTTCTCCATTCCCGACTTTCCAGTTTTAGAATGATATATAATTGAATCAACTTTGTAATTGCTTCTGAAAAGGGTTATGTTATTCTATTAGGCCATGTCTCCATTTACCATCCTTATAATTATCCAAAGCAAAATATCCCTTCCTTGTTCTCATGCCTTTATGTCTTGTCTCCTTAAGGGGATTTGGAGGAAGGGAATGAGCACTTATTAAGTGCCTACTATGTGCTAAGCACTTAACAAATATTATCTAATTTCATCCTACAACAACCCTGGGAGGTAAATGCTATTATTAACCCCATTTTTTAATTGAGGAAACTAAGAGACAGAAGTCACAAAGCTAGTAACAATCTGAGGTCAGATTTGAACTTAATTCTTCTTGACTCCAAACCCAGGACCTATCCATTGTGCCACCTAAATATCTCTATTTAGTATTTGGGAAGGCTTAGCTCAGTGCTTTGCACATGTCAAACAATTTAAAAATGCATTTTCATTCCCTGAGAAACAAAATCATTGCACATGGTAACTTTTAATGAAAGAGTTATATTTGAGTGAATGAATGAATTAATGGACATTCTGAATGATTGGATCCATACAATAGACTTGTGAACTAAGCACATTTCCCAGAAGACTGGATCAAATGCTTACAAGTCAGCCAGTGGTAGTTGTTTTACAACTAGGTGCTTCAGATTCCTAAATTCTGAGTCCAGTCCGTGATGCCTTAAAACCTACCCTACTGGGCAGCTAGGTGGCGCAGTGGATAGAGCACCAGCCCTGAAGTCAGGAGGACCTGAGTTCAAATATGATCTCAGACATGTAACAGCTGTGTGACCCTGGGCAAGTCACTTAATCCCAATTGCCTCAGCAAAAAAAAAAAAAAAAAACCTACCCTACTGGTATCATAATCATAGATCAGTAAACAGGGCAACTGTGCCAGGTCCATTACACATGGAGGGGCCCACTCACCCTGTCTGCCAAACCAGAGCCTCTTCCCATTGTTCTTTTTTGCTTTGTGGTTCCAGATGCTTTGATTAATCCTGTAGCATGAGGTCAGAAAAATAAGGAATGAAGTTGGAGGAGAACAAGTGAATAGGGGAAGCTGAGAACAGCTGAGGATTGAGATTCTATAGGGAGAAGGGGGGTAGGGGGTGGGGAGAGCAGAGGTTTTAGAATTTGCACAGTGCAAATTTCTAATTCTTCTCTTTTATAGTTTTGTGTCCTCACAGCTTGGAGCAACATTTTCTGTGCGCTCATTTAAATGAAATAAATGAAAAGAAGAGATTGTAAGAAGCATACTGGTTGGGGTTTTTTTCCACCCCCTTGCCCTCAAAATGGACTCATTGTAATGAAATTTTAACCAATGTTCATTCATGATTATCCCCTGGGTTCTACCCACAAAACCCCAGAGGGCATCCTTGGGTAATCATGAATGAATGAACGAACAAATGAATGAATGAATGAAAAAAATTATTAGGCAATTGCCATGTGCCAAGCACTATGCCAAGTGCTTAATATGGCACAGAAAAAGCAAAATAGTCCTTTTTCTCAAGTTTATATTCTAAATGAGTCTGAATAATATGTAAAATAGAATATATTGCAAGGAAGTTCAAAGGTAGCCAGGCGGCACAGTGGATAGAGCATCCTTGGAGTCAAAGCACCTGAATTCAAATCTGGGCCTCACACATTTACTAGATGTGTGAACCTGGGTGAGTCACTTAACCCTAATTGAAGAGAGAAAAAAAGAAAGGAGAGACAGAGACAGACACAGAGATGGAGAGAGGGACAGAGACAGAGAGACACAGAGAGGGAGAGACAGAGGGAGGGAGAGAGACAGAGACAGAAACAGAGAGAGACACAGAGAAGGAGAGACAAAGGGAAGGAGAGACAAAGGGAAGGAGAGAGACAGACACAGAAACAGAAACAGAGAGACACAGAGAAGGAGAGAGAGACAGAGGGAGGGAGAGACAGAGAGACAGACAGAGACACAGAGGGAGGGAGAGAGACAGACAGACAGACAGAGAGAAACAGAGACACAGAGAGGGAGAGAGAGAGAGAGGAAGGGAAAGAGGGGGAGGGGAAGGGAAGGGAAAGAGGGAAAGGGAGAGAGAGAGGGACAGAAGAAGAGAGGGAAAGAAGGAGAAAGGGAAAGAGAAGAGAGGATAGAAGAGAGGAGGGAAGTTTAGCTACAGGGACAATGAAAAGGTCAGGCAGTCCTAAGAATGCATCACTAGGTCAGATGATAGTACTGGGGGACTGTTGGGCAGAAAGGAAGGGCATGTGGTAAGCCCTGGAGGACCTTTGACATCAGTGGAGGGACTAAGCAGATGCTAAGACCTAATAGTGCTCTATCTTACTCAAAGGAATAAAGTTGGTGATTTCCATTTCATCTCAACTTTATGAATAGTCAAGCAGTCTATGTAGGCTTCCCCAGTACTGGGGAAAGAGAAGAGTGAAAAGATACACAGGAAGAGCTCTTCCTACTGCTTGGCTATTTCAGAGCAGTTCACCAGGTTCTACTGAAAGCTCTAGAGCTAGAGAGGAAATAAAATGTTATGTCAAATAACTCTCACATATTATAACTGAGAAAATTGAGATCCAGAGGTTAATGAAAACTATATAGAAGGAGAATTTCAATCCAGGGTCTTCTCACCAAAACCTATTGCCCTATTGTGGATTTCAGAGAGCTAGGTATTCCTCTCACCATTTGTAGGCAGCAGGGCTGGTCTTGTTAGATGAGAGATATGGTATATTTGGACTTAAAAAATGAAATAAAGTTG